>JAURVB010000593.1:0-23030 GCA_033002965.1 Piper betle | reverse complement strand
CTCTGACCTTTTTCATAGAGCCCTTTTTATTTATTACGAAAAAGGGGGATGTTCGTGAACTTTAGTTTATGAAATTGGGTGTCACACGAAAATATTTATGCAAAAAAAAGGATAATTCACGTAATAGAAATAAAGGGAAAAAGAAAAATTGTAATTTTGTAGAGAATCGCTAATTGAGCAAGTTAGCTTCTAAGCATTTAGCGTTTGGTTTGGGTTAACTCGACTTGAAACTCGACATTTAAATATTCGAACTCGAATTCGAATCTCATGAGCCGAGCTTAGAGAAAGTACGTATTCGACTCAACTCGACTCGGTTATAATTCAAACTTTGACTTAATAAAATAATATAATAATATAATTTATATATATATACACACACAATATAATAATAAAGAAACAAAATTGTTGAGATGGTAAATATTCAAATTGTTGACCAATATCCAGTGTTTAGTGTTTGTAACACATATATGCACGTATAACTATTTATCTTGCGAGGGCCATTTGATTGTTTTCAAGTATTTTATTTATTTTGTCGCTTGGAAAAAATTCATGTATATCATCAATAACAAATCAATCAATAATATTCAATAGGATTGTTTCTTCTATGGTTGTATTATTCAATGAAATATTTACTACACTTAAATTTCAATGGGGCTGTTCATCGAACTAGCCAGAGTTATACTTAGCTAAAACTTGATCATTTACTTTTGCGTTCGTCAACCCATTTGACTTTGAGTTCAAGCCATGACAAATATTATTTGAGTTGATTTAAGTTCAAACAAACTCAAACTAACAAGAATTTTACAACCTAAGATATCTCAAATTAAAATAATTTTGCATAAAGAATTACATAATCATGTAATTTTTTTCAAAATTGCTATTATGTAATGTTCTTTTACAACTAAATTAGTTTTTTTGAAAAAAACCTAACAAATACATGGCCTCAAATTTTTTTAATAAAATATCAAACTTTAAATCAAGTAAATCGTGCTTTAAGAAACCCCAAGTACCGTATTATACCAGACTGGCAGTGATAGTCAAAGACTCACAGCTACAACTATTGATGAAAATCAACACATTATGTTCTCAGCCCTCTAATACTCATCAGAATGGCACATTGAATTCCAGGCAAGAGGCAATTCCAGTCACCATATTCTCTCCATTTAGTTCGAAAGAAGCTTTTCTTCATTTTTTATTTTATTTATTTTCCAAGTATAAGAGGGCAAAAGAAGTTCTATTGTTCAAGACGACGTCAGACATGAATAAGTTTGTATGTTTCTGGTAAGATGTTGCTATTACGAGCGATAAACAAAGTGTACAATCGTTTCCTGTTCCTGCCAAAGAAAAAATTAATCTTTCGATCTCTCACACATTAAACAATGGCTAGAAAATGGCAACAAGTTCTTCTGATCATGAAGGTGAACATGGGCAGAACTGTCCTTTAAAATTAGAAGAATCTAGTGTTTCACAAACCTTCAGTAAAATCAAAACTGATTTGCTTCAGTGAGTAATAAGAACTTTGTATTTTAAATCACGCAAATTCCCCCATGGTCAGTAAGGAGAAGCTAAAGTATCAGGCTGGTACTTCCTTCAAATGTTGCAAGTAGCTTTTACTGCTCATCTGATCATATGAAAAACAAAACATCAGAACTGAAAACATTTCGGATGTTGTATGATTAAGTCTCAGCCTATTTACCTTCATTTTCTTGAGCACATCCTCAAGACAGCCCACCTACGAAAATACAAATAAGGGGTGATCTTTAAATTTGCAAATTGCCGCCTAAAAAGGCAGTAATAAGAGAACTGTATCACTACGATGATGTGCTGCTGAGAGGGGTTTGATCCTCGTGATGCTTTTGATATTTTGGAAAGTCCCCTCTCTATGTACTCCTGTAAAACCAGAATAAAAGAAGGCATGTTAACCCTGCAGCAACTGCCACGACTCCATGTAATAGATAATTGTGAAACAAACCTTTCGAAAGTGTACTGGGTAATATCGCTTGCTCTTCTTCTTTACCACTAGAAGGTCAGACTGCGAAAGTAAACAGAGCCGTGCGTGCCACAAGGACCAAACACACGGTCAACTAACACATAGAAATAGATGTGCATGTTTATGCAATAGCTAATGATACTATGAGGAAGTAAATTGGCAAAGTAAGCATCAGAACATGATTCAGCGATAAAGCGAATCATTTTGTTTTTGGGAAGATTAATTTTCCTCAAAAAAGTCAATTAATTCTTGTCCAAATTCTCAACAACCTATCTATGAGTAAGGTTTTTACGTTCAAAAGTAACAAAAAAATATCCACAAAGGAATACCTGGAAATTGGGACTCCATTAAAACCTTTGGCAAGTATCTGCAGCTTTTAACTATGAAACATGATAACACAATTAAAGATTTTATATATTCAAGCAAAAAGAGCTCCACCACCTATAAACTGTAAATCACGGTAAACAGGAGAGATGTTTCTAGAATCGTTAAAGATGATTACAAGTCATTTTATATCTAGCGACACAGGAAAATATTTAAGCAACATATTGTTAAATTCACTAGTTGTTGCATTAACTATAAAACCCACGATTCAAGTCAGGGTATTATATCTAGAACCGATCGGTTCGACTGTTATTTTCGAGCCGAGTCAAATTTGGAACACGTGTACTGAGCCGACGCGTGTATGAGTTATGAGGGTCATACGTACCCAAGTATATGATGATAACGTCACGAACACAACGGAACAGAATGAATTATCAGAATATACGAGAGTATGCTAGTTATTTTTTATTTTTATATATAGTGGATCATAGAATTAGTTTTAGGCCGTTTACTGCGTTAGGACGCGTTACGGGTAATTTGGGTGGGTTGATAGTTCTAGAGTATATCATTATGATGTTTTGGTGTTTGTTTGATTTTATAGGATTTTTCCCAATTTTTATAGATTTTTTAGAATTTACGGCGACTTAATTATTATTCTTAACTCGAGCCGGAGATGAGTCAAGTAATATTTACAAGTTTGCCACCAGCCCTTTTCTTCCCTCCAACGCCTTCTTCCCCAAACCCTTGCCCCGACGCCACCCCCGTGCAGCGTTGTCGCCGCTGCCGTGGGCACCACCCTACTGCAGATCGGCGCGCCTAGCCCCACCACGACATCATCGTGCCGCCCCGACCAAGCCTAGCTACCATCTGGCCGCCGCGACGCGAGGAAGCCGCGCCTTTGCGTCACGCTTCCGTCACCAATCGTGCTGCCAGCGACCGTCGCCACCATGATAGGGTGGTCACCTCGACACCCTCGACCACCCAGCGACCTTTCTTGACCGGAGCGGAGGCCGTCGCCGCCCAGGCCGACCGGATCGAGCCACCCATCACCACCACCTCTGTTTTAGCCATTTTTCGGCGAGCCACCACCTCCGCCCACCATGTCGATGCCGTAAACACGTCGGGCTGGCCGAGCCGGTTCCAATGGTACCCAATACTATTGCTTTCTAGCCAGTAGACGCTGCCGGCGATTGTCGCCGGACAACCGTCAAAAGCTGCCAGAAAACCGCCGAAACCCTCCTGAAAACCGGAATTGCTAGAATTCACCGGATCTTCTGCGGAGCTCACTCAGTCGAACCCGATTGAATTTTGGATGCCGAAGAGCGCCAAATTTAAGCTCCGAGACACGCGACGGAACCCTAGTCATCGCCGATTGCCAACGACGTGAGGTATAATTACCTCCGAATTTATAATTTAAACTTGATGATTGTTAGCACAACATGCTAGGGTTGGTTTATTGATGTGATTAATGCTTAATTATGGATGAAACGATGAGTTGCATGATGAGATTAAGTGTGAATGAAGAGTAAGTGATCTAATGAGAGCATGATAAGTGACTACGACGTAACTTAGAAAAATGTAATAAAATTAGTGTGAATAAGATGAGTTAGAATTATTTTCACATCTATGATTATTTGGCTGTAGCTGGATACTGTTTGTATTTTGAGTGTGATGTTCATTGTGTGTGATGCATCATTTAGTTAGCGGGTGTTAGTATTTAGTTTTGATGTGTAGGTACGGAGTAGGAGCTCGCCGCCTAGGCGCGATGACATGCTTGGAGCTTCTACTAGGTCCGTTTAGGACTCGTCTCTGTTTTACGTTCTCTTCTATTGTATGTTTATTTTATTATTTGCAGGACAGGTTAAGTGGCGTTTTATTGGATCCCACTTAACTCGGGCCATTTAATCGAACAGTTTTCTGGATTAATAACCCCTTGAGGATGATTTCGAAAACAAGATCCCCCACAAGTTGCCTTCGGGCCTATTATATAAATCCCTTCCCAGACCTATATATATAATTTTATCGAGTTTTCAGTGAGACGAGAGATGGAGAAACTGACTGCACGTACCATGAGCGGATGCCGTGACAGTCAAAGCGGGCTCTGGATTAGTGCAGCAGACTGTTCCATTCTCGAGGGATCCTGACAACTCCGCGTTTGAGTTGCACACCCGAAGAACGTGGAGGTTTACGGGTACTGTTTAGTATAGTGCATGTTCGGACTTGTGGTTCAAAGGGTACTCCAGGCGACTGCCTAAGAGTACTTGGCCTTCGTGCTCAAGGCCAGGAGAAATATGGAGGTAAGGAGAGGGCTTAGGATTTGAGACCAAAAAATGAAGTAAGAAAATGCCGAGAGAGGCATCAGTAGCAACAGATCAGTCAGTTCGGGACGCTACCGGGTCTGCAGCCTAGTGGCTCCTCAGTAGGTGCCCTTTAGAGTGTTCACGAGGAGTATATGATGTTTTCTTTCATATGAGAGTTTGCTCTCATAGCCAGCTTGTTATAATTATTTTATTTTTCGGACTAGTAACACTTGTTACTGATGTGTTTTTATACTATATGTAGGTAATAATAACGAGTTGGAGGAGCCAGTTTGGACGGAGGAGCACTGTCGTCGCTTGTACACATGTTAGTCGATTGAGTGGTTATATTTTGTTATGATGTTATTACATTGATGTGATGTGATTAAATGCTAAAATTTGAGGACATGATGAGATGAAATACTAAGACATGATGACAGGAAAAAGGAAATGTGAACAGATTGCGCAGTGGAAGAGTTGTGGGTTGAGACCCAAGCTTCAAAGTGAGTTTACAGCATATTAGATTGTGTGTGAATGAAATTGTTGATGCATGCATATATATTTATACATATTATTTGACAGGGTGGCCCCTAATTGCACTTTTAGGGGAGATTCTGTCTGTGTTATTTGAGAATTTTTACTGATTTGATCGTATATGTATTGGTGTGTAATTTAGTTTGCATGTCATCCATGTAGTATCATGTTAGGATTCCATGCATTCATCCATGTATGACGAGTCGTATCTTCATCTTAAGACACCGAGATTAGAACCGCACGAGTTGGGTTCGGGTTAGCCAACCTAATCGGGGCCTGTAACATCCCAGTTTGGTTCACGAGCGTGAACCGGATTTGGGGTGTTACATTAACGGTGATTACTAGCTGAGATTAGAAATTGTCAAGCTACAAACATGTAAGAAATATTAGAACTTTATAACTTAAACTTAAAACAAAACTTTATTAGTCTTTATATCAAATCATCAAGTAAATCAAATTAGAGTGCGGAAACGTACCTGAATCCATAAAAGCAAAATGATTCTTTACCTCCTTACGTTTTGATCTTCTAAATTCAATATTAACTTTCAAAACCAAAGTTTCTGGACATAGGATATCAGAAACAAAACTACTTATGAGTTCAAAGACCATAACTTTCTTATTTATAACATTAGTTTCATAATTCCAATTTGACCTATCATAAAAGAGAAATTATAAAAATGATATTTACACATTGAATTCCACACTTTTATTAATGGTATTCACATTGAATTCAACACATTTATTTATGGTCCATAAATACTTAACTTTAATAGATCAATTGAATTTAGGCTAACCTTAAATAACATCAAATGATATAATTCTGGATTCATGTATATATTTATGTCCAACATCCAACAATCTCTCACTTGGACTGTATATATATATATATATATATATATATATACACACACACACACACAAAGATAATTGTATATAACCTTATGAGCTCCAAAATAACATATGTTATTATTCTAAAGAATAATATCGTCTATCAATTAATGTTAATATATGATCAAGGCAATTTTCATTATATTTATCGTAATTAAACCCATCCATGGTCACATACATCAATATATTTAAACGATATAGATCAAGTGTAGATGTAAAGCATGAAAATTACATATAATTTAATCTGAACATGCCTATTTTCAACTGGTCCAACCTTATGAGATCATCAAAATAGAGTGAAAGAGTAGAACATAAACCAAATACGACAATAAAACAAACTCCTACAAAAGTAGCATATCATTAAATAATACAACACTTATCTAAGCAACATGCTCATTAAAGACCTTAGGCGGTAAAACTTTTAGTAAGGGATCCACAACTATGGAGTTTGTCCTAATATGCTCTATAGAGACTTTATTGAAACTTTATCACTCTAGACTTTTTCTTTCACAATAAGGAATTTGATCTCTATGAGCTCCTGTTGTTATTTGAATATAATACTGCAGACTAATTGTCACAAAATAACTTAAGTGGTCTTTCAATATTATTAACAATGCGCAACCCTGTGACAAAATTCCGTAACCATATTCCTTAATTGGATGCCTCATAACAAGTTATAAATTCAGCTACCATGGTGAAAGAAGCTATGAGTGTTTGCTTAGCACTCTTCTAAAAATAGGTCCTCCAGCAAGCAAATAGACATAGCCAGAAGCGGATCGATGACTATATTGACATCCAACAAAATCGGAATCATAGTACCCAATGATCTCAAGTTGATCTGACTTCTGATATGTAAGCATGTAATGTTTTATTCTATGAAGAAACCTCATGACTTTATTGGCTGATCCAAATCTGGATTACTTAAATATCTTCCCAACATTCCAACAATATACGGAATATTTAGATGCATACATACTTAAGCATACATAAGACTTCCTGCTGCTGAAGTATAGAAAATCTTTTGCATTTCCTTCTATGTTATTTTTAGGGCATTGATTGAGATTGAATTTGTCTCCTTTAGAAATAGGGGTATCTCCTAATTTACAACCTTGCATGCCAAATCTCTTAAGCACTTTTTCTATATAGGTCTTTTGTGATAATCAAAGTATACATCAAGAGCGATCCCGATGTATTTGAATTCTTAATACAAAAGACGCATTTCCAAGATCTTTCATTTCAAATTTTTTTGATAAAAATCTCTTGGTTTTGTGCAAGAAACTTATATCATTACTGGCAAGCAATATATCATCAATATATAAAAGTAGAAAAATATACTTACTCCCACTAAACTTATGGTATATTTAATCATCAATCACATTCATCTCAAAATTGAACAAGAGAACAACTTGATAAAATTTATGATACCATTGATGAGAAGCTTGCTTAAGTCTATAGATGGATTTCTTTAATTTACAAACTATATTCTTTGAATCTTCTGATACAAAGTTTTTTGGTTGCACAATATAAATTGTTTCATTAATGTCACCATTTAGAAACGCAGTCTTTATATCCATCTGATGTAACTCAAGATCAAAATATACCACTAATGCCATAATTATTCTGAATGAGTCTTTCGATGAAACTGGAGAGAATGTCTCATTATAATCGATGCCTTCCTTTTGAGTAACTCCCTTTGCAACAAGAAGAGCCTTATATCTTTCCACATTGCCTTTCAAATCTTTTTTGGTTTTAAATATCCATTTACAACCAATAGGTTTCGCACCTTCAGGCAATGGAACAAGATCCAAATGTCATTATCTTTTATAGACTTTATGACATCAATCTACTTTTGAGAATTAGAACTCTTCATGGCTTGATGAAAGTTGATTGGATCATCTTCCATAATTCCAATGTTATCCTCATGCTCTCAAAGAAATATGATATAATCATCTGAAATTGCATTTCTCCTTTCTCTTGTGGATCTCCTCAGCATTTGCTCTTGAGGTTGTTGATTTTCCTCTTCAAGTATAATTGGATGATTGTGATTAGGGAGAATTTTGATATTGTCTTATAATTTTGGTATTGTTTCTTGAACAAAATTAGGAATATGATCTTGATTATTATCAAGAACAATCGTGGGAAGAGAAATAGATTCTCTAGCTTTCATTTCCCCCTCCAAACTCAGCATCCACAAAGAACTAGGCATTTCTCGTCTCAAAGAATGACCTTTTTGTGGGATCATAAAACTTATACCATCTAGACCGTTCAGAGTACCCAACAAAATAGCTAATAACTATTCTTAAATCCAGTTTCCTTTCATTTAGCCTATAAGGACTTGCCTTAGCTGGACAACCCCAAATGCGTAAATGCTTAATACTGGGTTATTTTCTAGTCCATAATTCATAAGGGGTCTTAACTGTTGCCTTTGTCGGTACTCTATTAAGAAGATATATTGTTGTCTTTAGTGCCTCACCTAGAGTGAATCAAGTAAAGTAGTATGAGCAATCATACTTCTTACCATGTCTTTAATGTTCGGTTTCGTCTCTTTGCAACACCATTCATGCTAGGAGTACCTGACATTGTGTATTGTGAGACAATTTCACACTCTTCTAGGAATTTGGCAAATGGTCCTGGATGTTGTACACCTAATCTATCATATCTACCATAGTATTTACTACCACAATTAAATTTGATAGCCTTAATAGTTTTGTCAAGTTGGTTCTCAACTTCAACCTTATATGCCTTTAACATGTCCAATGTTTGAGACTTCTCATGAATGAGATACAGGTAACCATAATGAAAATAATCATCTATGAACATAATAAAATATTGTTGACCATTCCAAGAAGTCATAGAAAATGGCCCACAAATGTCTGTATGTATTAGTTCGAAGACGCTTGAAGATCTATTGGCACCGAGTCTCCTTATATTTGTTTGTTTTCCCTTAATGTACTTAGCACAAACTTGAAGGTTTGATAAATTAAGAGAATCAAGAATTTCATTTAACATAAGTTATTCAATCCTTTGTTTAGAGATGTGTCCTAAATGTTTATGCCAGAGTAAAACAGAATTCTCATTAGTTAATTTTCTTTTCGTTTGGACCACTTAAATGTACATGCAAAGTTTTCTTAAAAGATACAATGGTATTAAGTAAATATAGATTATCATAAAAAGATAAGGAACCTGTACCCACAATATTTGAATTTAGAAAGAGGCTAAACTTATTATTTCTAAATGAACAAGAGTAACTAGATTTATCCAACATAGAAATAAAAACCAAATTCCATCTAAAAGACAGTACTACATATGTCTCTTTTACATCCAAATAATATCATGTCTTCAATAATAATCTAAACATCCTTATTGCTTCAACTATAACTGATTTGCCATCATCCGCATAGATGAATCTTTTAGCTTCCTTTAGCTTTCGGCAATTCAAACAACTCTGCATTGATACACTTATGTGAGTAGTAGCACTCGAGTCTAGCCACCAAGTGTGTTTTGGTACTAAAGTTAAATTAACCTTAGAACAAAAAAAAAAAGAAATGGACCTTTATTTACAAGCTAAGCATGGTACTTAGTACATTCATTCTTCATATGTATAGGTTTACCACAAAAGAAACAACAAGAAACCTGATTTTCTTATTATTTTTGTCCCGATAGGTACTGGCCAAGTGAGTACTTTCAACTTATTATTGCTTCAAGCTTTCTTCTTCTTGGACACCATAAGAAATGAGCTCATTAAGAGTTCATTTGTCCCTTTGGAAATTATAACTAACCTTGAATTAACTGAATTATACTGGAAGAGAAATTAAAACTAAATGCACGAACAAATCATTAAATAGCTCTAACCCTAGTGCTTTCAGTTTTGAAGCAATATTTGACATTTCTAAGATGTAGTCTCTTATGTTTGTTTTTCCTTTAAACTTTATTGAAATCAAATTCGACAAAAGCGTACTTGCTTCAGCTTTATTATTTTTTTATAAAATGCTTTTTTATTTCTTTAAGAACCTTAATGGTTGAAGTAACATTTTCAGACACATCACCCCTAAAGGTCTATGGAATCCCACATTTCATGAATATAAGACTCATGTGATTTGAACGTTCTCACTTCTCAATATCCTATTTTTTCTTTAATGGAACTTTTGTCCATAAGAGAAGAAGGTGGCTCAGTTCTTAAAAACAAGGTCAAGATTCATATAGTTGAGAATAATTATCACGTTCTCTTTCCAAAACTTAAAATTATCTTTTAAGCATGGGAACTAAATTGATGTTGGCATAAATCATATAAGCAAATCGATTAATTGAATCCATAAAACAAAATAACATGCCCATAATAAGATACCTAGCACAACATTAATATGTAATCTTTGGGCAGAAATATTAATTTGTAAGTGGTACTCTCAGTGCAATAATCAAATATAGATAATAAATTCTATTAAATAATAAACATGCCTTTGGGCCAATTTATTATCCACATGAAAGCTTGATAATTATCCTATATTTATTATCACAAATGAATCTTAATGCAGTAATCGAATATAGACAATAAATTCTGTTAAATAATAAACTTTCCTTTGGGCTGATTTATTATTCACATAGAACCTTAATAATTATCCTGTATTTATTACTACAAATGAATATATAATTTTGTCAAATATTTACCTTTTCCATGCAGATTAATATTCACATGAATTAAATATCCATAACCATCTTAATATTAAAAAAAAATTTTTATAAAAGAGGCTACTTTGGCATCATATTGTAGTTCTTAATAAATTTTAAAATATTAATCATAACTTAACAATAATTTAAATTTAATAATCTCAAACTGAAATGGTTATGAAAGTATCTTTATTAAATTTTTGAATTTATAATTTTTTGTAACTTTATTTTCCTCATTTGATATTTTATTGAAAGAGGCCCTTAATTTAGGAATAAATATCCCAAAGACAATAATTAGTACTGAATTTTGCGAAACTCCCAATGGGTTGAAGACTTTATCCCTCGTACGACATAGTATTATTTTGGGATCCTTCTTTTCTTAATCTGAATCCTTAGATTTGAATGTGATATAAAAGTGGACAGTTCCAAACTATAATTAAACACAAATAAAAATAGTCCTTAATGATTTAAAATGAAGTTGACTCTGATGCCGCATGTTAGAATTTTATAACTTAAACTTAAAACAAAACTTTATTAGTCTTCATATCAAATCATCAAGTAAATCAAATTAGATAGCGGAGCGTACCTGAATCTAGAAAAGTAAAAATGATTCTTTACCTCTTTAGGTTTTGATCTTCCAAATTCAATATTAGTTTTCAAAACCAAAGTTTCTAGACAATGGGATATCAGAACGAAAACTACTTATGAATTTAGGAACCATAACCTCTTTATTTATACCTTGGTTTCATAATTTTAATTTGCCCTATTATAAAAGAGAAATTAAAAAATGGTATTTACACATTGAATTCTTCACTTTTATTAATAGTATTCACATTTTATAAATACTTAACTTTAATAAATCAATTAAATTTAGGCCAACTTTAAATAATATCATATGATACAATTCCAAATTTATGTATATATTTATATCCAATATCCAACAAAAAATTCATACCGAAAGAGTTTAAAATAAATGCCAGTGTCCTTCCGTCACTCCTTTCATCTCTAATAACTTGTACACAGGCCTAATGAAATAGGATGTCAAATTTTCATTCAAGTAATCAGAAATTCATGTTGCCAGTGCTTGATATTTTTTAGTATGAAAAGAGAACGAACATGTACATGATAAAGAAAAAAGTCTATTAGGTCTAATTTGAGTGGGGTCAGGCAAAAACCGAAATGCAATTCCTTCAACTTTCAGCATATAGACTTACGAACAGATTAAGTTCCCTAATAAGCTTCTTAGAAATGTTATACATAGCACGTTAACCAGAAGGCATTAACATAAATGCAGAATTATAAATACCATATCATATAGTTACCAAGGTTGCCTATTATGCCACAACCACATTTGCACATGTTAACTTTACTAAAATTTATAACAATTCCCCTTAAAATGCTTTCCTCTAGACAAATTTTCAGCGTGTCAAGAGTGCAATATTTCGAATATATTCCAGAACTCGAAGCCATGAAACAAGAATAAGGGATACTTAGCTATACGTGCAAGGAATCTGGCCCTTCAATTATGAGATTATGAATTCTCCTCAACGAAAGGCAATGATATGACACAATTTAATTAACGAGTTAATGCATGTTTGGCTAAAAAACGTCCCATCAACAGTGGTGCACTACAAAATGCCTTGCAGCAGCTAATGCCGTGTTCTAAATACTGATCCCAACATCTAAAAAATGGCAACTAAGCACAAAAATGGAATGTAAAACAACTCGAACAAGGCCAAAGCAAGTGAAAAATAAAATAAAAAACAGAATAAAAAATAAAAATAAAAATAAAAACAATTAAACACAAAAAACTTGCAAACCCACTAATATAGTGAATACAGAAACTGCAAATTGCACTGAGCATTTCCTACAGTGTGGCCTATAAACTTGAGATTTCTTATTCAAACAAAACCTAAATATCTAATGTGAGTGAAACCTGATCAAGCGTAATAGGGACAACCCTTGCCCCATATATATATATATATATATATATATATATATATATATATATAGGGTAATGTTTTTCAGAGCAAGGGGCAGAAAAAATTTTCTGCCCCAAGTTCTGTTCTGGGCCGTCCGATTACAAGGACGGCCCAGATCTGATCTATTTTTTTAAAAGCAAGTTAAAATTTGATCTGAACCGTCCGAATACAAGGACGGTCCAGATCGAATGTTAAAAAAACCCTGCACCGCCTCCCCGTCGCCGTCCCGCCGCATCACCGCCCCGTCGCGAACGCCTCCGGTGGACTCACCGGCCGCGGCCAGATCTGGCGGCCGGAGCCGGGGCGGGGGAGGGAGAGCGGGGGCGGCGGAGCAGGGTCGGGGGAGGGAGGGCGGGGGCGGCGGAGCCCGAGCAAGGGCGGGGGAGGGAAGGGGGGCGGGCGGAGCGGCCCCCGCCCTCGCCGCGGCCAGATTTGGTGGCCGGAGGAGCCAGGCCGGGGGAGGGAGGGCGGGGGCGGGGGCGAGAGGGGGGCGCGCGGAGGGGGAGGGGGCAGGCGGAGGGGGTGGCAGAGCGGGCGTGGCAGAGCAGGGGCGGGGGAGGGAGGGCGGGGGCGGCGGAGCCCGGGCAAGGGCGGGGGAGGGAAGGGGGCGGGCGGAGCGGCCCCCGCCTCGCCTCCTCCCCCTGCCCACCCCCTCCGCCCGCCTCCGCCCACCCCGTCCGCCTGCCCCCTCCCCCTCCGCCTCTCGCCCCCGCCCCCTTCCCATTCCGCCGCCCCCGCCCTCCCTCCCCCGGCCCGGCTCCTCCGGCCGCCAGATCTGGCCGCGGCGAGGCGGGGGCCGGTCCGCCCGCCCCTGCTCTCCCTCCCCCGGCCCGGCTCCGGCCATCGGCAGCGCCCGGCAAGTCTACAATAATATTTTTTTTAACGAATCAATCTGGGCCGTCCTTATAATCGGATGGCCCAGATTTATCTGGCGCAGAGCCGCTACTCTGCCTCTGGCGTAGAGTAGCGGTTCTCATATATATATATATATGTATATATATAGATAGGAAAAGATAACCTGGGGGCGACTGCAGGAAATTTTTCTTGCAGTCGCACCAAATCTAGGCTGTCAAATTTAATCCGATGGCCTATATCGATTTTTGTAAAAAAAAAACCTCTACCCCCACACTGCTGCCGTGCTCCCCCACCCGCGCCTGCACCCACCGCCAATCCCCGGCACGCGCTCGTGCCCTCCGCTGCACCCATGCCCTCGCGCCCCCTCCGCGTTGCTGAGGACCTCCGCCACAACCACACTTGACGTGTAGCTGCCGTTCCTTCTCGCATGCGTGGGCACGGCAAAAGGAACGGCGGTTGCATGTCGAACATGTCCGAGGGCATGAGCTTGGCGGAGGAGCAAGGGCGGCAGCACTGCAGGCGCGGGCGAGGCAGAGAGCAGCGGCGCGAGTGTGTCGGCGACCATAGCGAGGGCTTGGGTGCAGGGCGGGTGGGGTCGCGACAGAGCGGGCAGGGCACAGCAACAAGGGTGAGGGCACGGTGGGCGGGAGGGGTAGAGGGTGGAGGCAGAGGGCATAGGGGCGAGCAGAGCACGTAAGGGCCAGCGCTGAGGGAAGAGGGTGAATGGCAGAGGCAGAGGTCGCGGGCGGGTGCGGGCACCAATAGGTGAGCACGGCGATGGTAGACAATGGACGGACCGTCTGATTAAATCTAATGGTCCAGATCGGGCGATTGCAGGAAAATTTTCTTGCAGTCGCCCCCAGGCTACCCAATCTCTCTCTCTCTCTCTCTCTCTCTCTCTCTCTCTCTCTCTCTCTCTATATATATATATATATATATATATATATATATATATATGGGTAAAGATTTCCTGAGCCAGAGGCAGGAAATCTTACCTGCGCCAATCTTTCATCTTGGCCGTCCGTTCATCAGGACGGCCTGGATCAAAATACCTATAACAAACCCTTCCCGGCCTTTGGTGCGTCCCACCGCCTCTCCACACCTCTGCCGCCTCTCACCGCTTGCCCTGCCCCAAGCCTCTCCACGCCTCTGCCGCCTCTCCAAACTGCTTCCTCCTCCTCCCACTGCCTCTACGCCTCTCACCATTTGCCCTGCACCCCCTGCACTGCCGCCGGCAGCCCACGGCCCCGAGCCTCTCCACACCTCTCCACGCTTCTCACTGCCTGCCTTGCACCCCCTACACCGCCGCCGGCAGTCCACAGCCCTGAGCAGGTGCGGTGGCTTGCGCAAAAGATGACAGGAGGAGTCGGATGTGTTGTACAAATCAAATGAAAGCTAGTGGTTGATTATCTCAAGGCTCTCAGAATGCTTTGTACTTGTGAAGTATGAATAACTTATAGAGTGATTTTCCCATACTTGCGACCTAGAGGAGCTGTGTATTTGAAGATATGGATATAGTGTATTGCAACTTGACTTGATACTTCTGTCACATAAATATTAAACTTTTTTGGCATTTGGTTGCAGTCCTCTCATGTTCAAGTTTTTTATTTATTGAAGAAGATAATATTGCATTGAAGCAACATAATGAAAATTAAACCTACAATTACATTTTGTCATTTTCTTGTTCCAAGTTCTACATCGAGGAGTTACATTCAAAGAGGGACAATATTTGCCACTGCAGGTGCAAAATAGAAGTTTCCAACCAAAACTGAAAAGGAAAATGAACAATAGGTTCTTCAGGTGAAAATTTTAGAAGTGGTCTTGAATGGATAGAGTGGATCATTTGGCCGGCTATGTAGTCATGGGGAGCTGATCCACAGATTTGAACCATGTTCTAGAGAGCTTGCTAGTGAATCCATATTCTCCAAAGAGTACATCAGCCAAACCTTGTCCTTCAGTTCCTGGCAGCCAAGCAGCAACAATGACATCCATCTTCGACACATAAGGTTCTATCACAAGAGGGCGACCGCAGATGATCACGACAACACATTTGAAAGCACCGCAAACATTTGAGGGTGGCAACAGTTCTATCCACTTGGGTCATTTGACCAATCTTCTCTGCGAGGGTCATCCTCTTCACTAGATCTCTAATCCTAACACCAATAGGTTGCTTGGGAGCTTTGTACTTCAAAGATGCTGCTTCTCCAAATGATGCCCAAAGAACTAACAACAACAATCCCAGCAAAAATGCTTTTGGAGTCCCCATTTGGATCCAACCTCGGGGGTCTTATCTCTACTAATAATTGCCAGTTTTAAAAACACAGAAAACAAAAACCAATCATTCATGTTGTTATAAGCAGTAACACACCACAACCATACATTACATGATATTAAAAACTCAAAAAAAGTCCCTGACTCCCAAAATAAAAAAACCAAGAAAATGAAGAAAATGGCTGCATTCGGCAGGTAATCAATTCTTATCAAGTTCTTAAATAATGATTGACTAGAATGTCAGATCTTCCCACACTAAGCACAACACAGTCTATCACATACTGCATTATACTTCAAACCAAAACAAAACCACATCAGAGCAAAAAAGAATAAAAAGAAACATATTGAATCCATCACAAGCATAGTACACCATTCAAAAAGAATTAATCAAAAACCACAATAAAGAAGGAATCTTTACCATAAACATCAAGCACAAACAACCACCAACATGAATAACATGCAACGCAACAGACAAGACGGACAAAAAGCCACAAACAGCCACAAATCCATCAAGAACTCCTTCAAAAAGCGAGGACCCACGCCACCCAGAAGCCAGAAGAGAGTTAAAACCACACAAACAATGCCCATCAAAGAGCACAAATCCACCACATCCAGATGCCAGAAGAGAGTAAAAGCCACACAAACACGGAGAATCTAAAATTTTACAGTAGAATCTAAAATTTTACACAACTATCACATGATCCAACACATAAATGATAGAATTGAAAGAATGGTCTATATTAGAATTAAAATAAATTCATCTTGGTATCCATAAATGATCATGTCCAATTTTAAAAAATACTGTAGAATTGGAAACACTTTCCTTTTAATTTATGTTTAGTAATGAAAATTTTCAGCCATACTTCAATTGACTCTTGATGGAATTGAACCATCATCTTCTTAGAAGCTTTGCTAATAAGCTACCAAGGGGCTCTACCATGTTTGAGCTAAAGAGTCATAATTTGCAAGTACATATTGTATTTAACTTGGCAAGGCAAAAAATATTTGAAAGGCACAAGTACTAACATCTAATATCAAGCACAATGTGAATATAACAATTAAGAATAAAACAATAAAAAGTTCTTTAACACTACCATTGACAAAATTAGAACTTGCCGTAAGTGTACATATAAAAAATCAACAATTTTAGACACCACGAATAAAAAATTGCCGAAACAAAACATCAAGTAGTAAATAATGGTGGAAGTTCACCTCCCCTTCCCATCTATAATCAATAAGCAATTGACGACCAAAACCTGCTAATGACACTTATTAAAAAATCAAATGATCTTCCATTACACACAAGCAGCTTCCCAATATATTCAAGTAACAAAACCAGCTCAACTATCAAACATTACAAACAGCAACCCACCAAAATATGATCTGAACAGAACACAAATTGCATTAAACAATGATTATACTAACAAATCCTCCCAAATGCAAATTTGCCTACAACACATTCCAAATACAGGCAACAAAAAACTTAGCCTAGCAAATTGCAAACAAATCTACCAAACATCAACCCAATTGCACAACATATTTCAGATCATAATACTCACATTCGGCCAAATTACACCCAAAAAATGCATATTTTCACGTACAAATGATCAAGAATGACAACCTCAACAAAGGTAGGAAGGAGAGGTGTAACAACTAGACTGCAGGGAGGTGGAAGGGCTGACAGCAGAGAAGTAGAATGGACTGATGGAGGGGCCAATGAACAAGAAGGTCGAAGGGGCCAATGACTAGGAGGTTGTTGTCGCTGATTGTGGAATGAGGCGAAGGCTCGATGGCGCGGGTCACTTGAGGGACGGGACGTCGCCCGACGATGGTAGCAACCCACTAAGATGGTGACGGGGAACGGAACGGCGCCGGGGGCAGAAGCAGAACGGCACCGGGGGCTGGACGGCGCTGGATGACCGTGGTGACCCACCAAGAGGGCGATGGGGCATGGGACGACGGTGGGGGACAGACGGCGCCAGCATGCGGGACGGCGCCAGGGGAGACTGGTCGGCAGCGCGGTGACGACGGCAAATTTGAAGTCGTGGCGGGTGAACATAAGGTTGAACTTAAGGCTTTCTAATCTAGATCGTTGGATCTAATCGAACGATTGTGGAAAAAGTTTGTTGCAGAGTTCCCTATCTGCCTCTTGCTCACCCAAACGCTTATATATATATATATATTCTGTTTCCACAATTTTTAAGGCTGAAGGATGTGGTAAACTTAAATAAGGTATGTATTTACTTTTTTGTTAATCTTTTTAACAGCTTGGGTATGAGCATCAGTCTAGGGTTTTGGATTTTTTAATCTTTGAAACAAAAGTTTACAATCAAAAGCTAAATCTTTATAAAATTCTGCTATATAATTTAAACTACCTAAAAATCTTTGTAATTGATTTTTTGTCTAATATTTTATCAGGGAATTTAGTTGAAAATTCAAGTATATATATATATATATGTAACGATTGTGGAAAAAGTTTGTTACAGAGTTGCCTATCTGCCTCTTGCTCACCCAAAAGCTTTTATATATATATATATATTTAAAAAAGTTTTCCTGCAACAGTTGCAGAAAGCGTTTTCTGCAACTGTTGCATCTGGTCTGCTGGATTTTGATCCAGCGGCCCAGATTCACCCTCCCAAACCTCACGCCACTAGCCCGCCCGTTTGCCGCTTGCCCGCCTCCGAACCGCCCGACCGCTCGCCCGTCCGCCTGCCGCCCGATCGCCGAACCAGCTCCCTCGCCGCCACCCGCCGCCGCAGCCCCCTCACCCGCCGCCCCGTTCGACGACCTCACCTCGGCCCCCGCATTCGTGACGTTATTATCATATACTTAGGTACACATGACCTGCATGACTCATATGCATGTCATATATGAGAGTATTAGGACATGTTAGGCATTTTTCGCATTAGGACGAGTTATTTATTGGTTTGGGTGGGTTATTAGGTTTAGAGCATGTTATTCGAGTTAGAACTCGATTATTTTATTTTATGGCATTTTATTGTATTTATTTTATGGTATTTTATTGTATTTATTTTATATTTTTTGGATTTATTTCGTAATATTGACTCGAGTCAGGAGCGAGTCAAGTTTTTATCACAAAATTGCCATCATTTCATTTTTCTTCATTGACCCTATTTTCTCCCCCACTAGCCGATACCTCTGTTTTTCTTGCACCACCACCGCCGGCAACCTTGCCACCACTATCACCTGCACCACCGCCGCCACATGAAAAGTGAGGATCTTTGAGATAAGAGGTTGTGAATTTGGGTGATGGCCAACAAAATGCCGCCGACGAAAGTTGGGAAACAAAGGAAGCAGCCAATATAGGGGGCCGACGGCGGCTGTTGAGGCAATCGGGCTGCTGGCCGCCAAGGGGATGGAGGTGTGGCGGATTTTGGCAAGCCCCCGGCTATGCAGTGAGTGGCGGCTGGTGGCCAACAAGACGCGCCGCGGATGAGCGGGAAACAGAGGAAGTGGTGGGTAGCGGGCAGTAGATATCATCGTGGGCGGGCAGATATCATTGTAACCAGGCTGCGGGTGGCAAAGGGGACATAGGGGCGGCGGTGGTGCAGGGGAGGGGGAAGGAGTGGTTCGGGCCGATGTCACGCTCGAGGCCGAAGTCAGAAGGGTTGAGAAGGAGGCCAGGGCAGCAGACGGCGAGCTTGTGAAGGGATGACCACCAGTGCGGCTACTGTGGGGGGTTGGCGGGGAGGAGCTCGGTGGAGCAGCAAAAGAGGGGGGGTGGGGGGGGGGTGGGATGGGAAGAGGGGAGTGCGGGGGATGTTATTTACAGCCGTTGGATTCTATCCAACGGTTGTAAAAAATCAAGCACAGCCAACATGGTTGTGCTGCATTATAGCAACCTTATTTCCATATAATATATATCACCTAAACTTTTCCCAATCCTTGTGACCTAATCCATGCCCTCATCACTGATGCCCCTCTCCTGTTGACGACCACCTCTAGCTGTCGACCACTTACAGCCAGCCAATGCCCACCTTCTACCAATGACTACCCTGCCGCTAGCAACCACCACCAGCAGGCGACTAGCTCTGTTGTCTTTTTCCCATACATTTCACCACCAACGCAAAGTCATCTTCTGTTAGTGACCCAACACACCCGACCCAATTTGTGACATCTAGATCTAAATTTTATCAAAAAAAAATTTTGATGGTTTAAATACTAATTTGATATTGTTATGTTGATATTCCAATTATCAATTTGATGATGTTATGTAGTTGGAGAATTTTTCTTAAAAAATCTAAAACTTCCCTAATTTTTGTGGTGTATTTACTGTATATAATTTTGTATAATATTTTATGTGACACCCCAATTTCAATTTATCTAAGAACTGAATCAAAAAGGTTATGATCGAGTCGAGTATGTCTAAAACAATTAGTTTATAAGGCTCAATCAATAATATAGATCGAAATAACCCGATTGGCGTCAAGACAGTGGAAGACACTGCTAGATATGTATGAAAACTTATCAAATATAAATAAAAGTGAGAAAGAAAGTAACTGTGCTAAACTCAAGTGTGTGTAGCATTTATCTATCCTCCTACCAAGGCCAAGTCAGGATCACAAGACCTACATATATAATATGAAAAACGTCAATAATGAGTATTACTAATTCAGAAATAATTAATAGTCAAACTGGAACAAGAGAGCTGACTCTCCTGTTAAATGAAATCATTATATACTTCTTCATAGAATCTCTCATAGGACTCTAATTAGGAGTCGTCGGCCTATGCTCGACAGCATCCCATTCTTACTCATCTCATGCCTCGGCAAAATATAAAACTATCCCATTGCACTGAAAAATCAATTTCTTTTTCTAGTTTCTTCAGCTCTCTACATCCTTCATATCATTCCTAACCCTGAAAACATAGGTCGAGTACTCTCAGGCATGTGCCTTGAGTAACCTTTGAAACCACAAGTCTAGATATGTGTTGCATTGCAGTACCTGTAATCCTCCACACTTCTCTGGTTTTAGGAACTCAAAGGTGAAGTTGTCAGAATCCCTTGGGAATGGAACGACTAGCTTACCAAACAAGAGCCCGCTTCAACTGGCATGTGCCCACCCGCATAGCACGTTGTCGGTTTTCCCTTGTCTCACATCTCACTTGAAAACACCAATAAAATCATATATAAGTCTAGGAAAGGATTTATATAATAGGCCCGAATGCAACTTGCAATATATCTTATTTTTGAAATCAGAATTGAGGGATCTCATCTTCGAGGGTTATTAATCACGGAAGTCAAATATGTCTAAATGGCTGATGTTATGTGGGGTCTAATAAAACAACCACTTAATCTATCCTGCGATCTGGAAATCAAATAAGCAATAGACTATGGCAATAAAAAACTTAGAAGAGTCCTAACGAACATGTGGTCTAAGCTCCAAGTGTGACATCTCATCTATGGCAAACTTGAACTCTGAAACCTACATCGAAACCCACGGCTAAGTAAAATAATAATATCTCTATACAATGCATTCTCGTGGTATATGCTCACATCATCAATACATCCTAATAAAAAAGAGTGCTAAATAAACCAACAACATCTAGCACACAAATCGAGACATAATAAAAGAAATAACTAATAAAAAATAATAAATAAATAAATAAATACACTAATGAATAAATAGATAAATAATAAATATATAAAAATAATAACACTCTAATCATGATGTAATAATAATTATTCTATATAAATACACAGTTAAACACGAGTAAACATCACATATACTTGTGTTAGTAAAAATATAAATAATTAAATAAATAAATAATAATTAATTAATCTATAAATAAATAAATAATTTTAATTAATCATGAATAATAATAATAATAATAATATTATTATTATTATTATAGTTATCTAATACGGAATACATAATTAAATACAAATAAACATTTACATACACACAACGAACAAATAGAAAAATAAACATATAAAATATAGTAAACATGAATAAGATTAATATTAATAAGTAAATATATCAATAATAATAATAATAAACAATCACCTAAGCATTCATCATATATGACAAACATATAAATCAAAAAAAATAAACAATAATAAATAAATAAATAAAAGAACTCATAACATTAAAATATACTAAATAATGTGAATATTCATTTAAACTAATGTAGGGGTTCTCAAATTATAGAAATTGGTCAAAAAATGGCTAAAAACATATTAACAATGTCTGAAAATGACGAACCGAGTCAACCCACGAGAGTCGACCGAGTCAAACAAAGTCGACTCCCCCAAGTCAGGCAATTGGGCTGGCATCGGTTGCTAGGTCGGGTAGTTGTATGCAGACACATACTCGGGCATGACCACGGGACTACTGGGCAAGTGAAGAGGGCTGGGTGGGTGAACCCAAACGAAGGTGACGGACATGAATTTAGGCAATTAGGTTCGACCAGGCAGCCAATGCCCTCCGCCAGAAAATGTCGACGGTGGGGCCACAGAGGCTGCTGCAGGTCATGATCGATAGAGGATGCTAAGGAGGAGGTGCTGGTGATGACAATCGGCAAGGTCTGGCCACCGGTTGGCCGAAAAATGGCCAGAAAGGGGGTGGAATCGCCGTCGAGTGCGGTGATGTCGCTGGTGGTTGCGGCCACAACGGCGGTCATAGGTGATCTCAAAACGAAGATCTTAGTGTAGAGAAGCTATGTGGGTGGTCGGATCAGCCATAGGCCAAAAAATGCCACGAATGGCGGCGGTGGTGAAAATAGCTGTAAAAATGTCGTCTCCGGCGGATACTACGGTAGCACCGATGCCAAAACTGGGTATAGAAAGAAAGTCTATTGTGAAGCGGTCATGAGAGTGCCAGTTTGGCTGCCAGGGGAGGGTTGGAGACTCGTTGCCAATAAGCCAAAGTAACGGCGGGGCTAGGGTTAAAAATGGGAGAAAAATCTTTGAAAATCGATGGATGAATGCTATGGCTGACATGGGTGACTTTGATCTTGCCATGTGGTACGATCTAAATGTTTGACAACTCGTGGACCTAGTGGGCCCCCTATGGGTGTAACACCCCAAATCCGGTCCACGCTCATGAACCGAACCGGCATGTTACAGGCCCCGGTTAGGTCCGCTAACCCGAACCTAACTCATGCGGATCCAATCTCGGCGTCTTAAAATGGAGATACGATCCATCATGAATGAATAAATGTGCAAAATCCTAACATGGTACTACATGAATGACATGCAAATT
>JAURVB010000592.1:0-14608 GCA_033002965.1 Piper betle | reverse complement strand
CTCACATAAAATATATACATTTATATTTATGTATATATACCCACAACACATACTAATAAATTGATCACATGTACGTTACTTATATGTGTTTGTACATATGGAATATAAGTATACCATCACCATCATAATTTAAATAATATTCTTCAACGAATACATAATTTATATTATCAAACATAAATTATACATATACACATCCTAAATGTAATCACAATATAACTTTTCAATATGCTATGATCAATTACGTATTCATAATACATACCGACATGCTCAGGCATCTATAGCTCAATTAAAATACGTGTACAACAAACACATAAATCAGCAACAATAATAAGAAAATAAATTAGTTAATTGCCAATAAATAATATAAAGCAGGCATTCATTCAAACAAGTCAATATAAGATAATAAGCACATGATCAATTATTACCAATATCATTTAATTTAATTTAACCCTATTTGTATTCATTAATATAAATTAATTAGCATTTAATCATTCACTAATCAAACTCAAAGCCAAAAAGAATGCGCATCGTAAACCCGTGACCCCAGTCGGGGTTTTATAGTCAAAATTGGTTAGTTCGATTGTCATTTCCGGATGAGTCAATTTTAGAACACGCATATTGAACCAATACCAGTCGTGTGTTATGAGCTATGAGGGTCATGTGTACCAAAGTATATGACGATAACATTATGAATGCAACAAAAAAAATAGTTATTAGAATATATGATAGTATGTCATTTTATTTTTATATATATATAGTAGATCGTAGAATTAATTTTATGTTGTTTACCTCATTAGGACACATTATTTATCACTTTTGGGTGGGTTAATATGTTCAGAACATGTTATTTGAGTTATAACTCGATTATTTTAGTTCATTGTATTTTATTTTATATTTTCGGGATGTATTTTGTAATATTAACTCAAGTCGGGAGCGAGTCAAACTTTATTTACAAAACTACCCCACACCAAAAACCTGACGTCCTTCCCTCGCTTC
Source organism: Piper betle (assembly GCA_033002965.1). Taxonomy (NCBI): domain Eukaryota; kingdom Viridiplantae; phylum Streptophyta; class Magnoliopsida; order Piperales; family Piperaceae; genus Piper; species Piper betle. The sequence goes on along the minus strand of JAURVB010000592.1, from coordinate 13,612 downwards.
TTCTTCCTCCTCAATGAGTGACCCTCTCCCTTGTCATCCCACCACCAACGACCGCTGCTGGCTGCTGCCGTCGGTCTTGACCCCTCCCGCCATCGTCCTCCCCGCCCAACTCCCTTCTCCTTTTTCTCCCTTCCCTCTCCCCCACGATCCTCCCCCGAGCTAGCAGTAACCTTGTTGCCGCCATCACTGGTTGCCGACAATGGCAACGGGCTTCGGTCACCCTCCCCCACTCTTCCTTCGAGCATGCCCGACACCAGCCCAGCAAGTTGCTGCCACAGGCAACCGGTGCTCTCCGTAGGCTATTGTGCACCACTGTTGTCTTCCTCATCCCCTCATCATGCCCCAGATCACCTCGGTTGCATCAATCCCCTCCCAAATAGAAAATCCCTCTTTTGGTACCCTTTCCCTAACCGACAAAATTTCATCGTCGCCGGCACTTGCCTCAGCGATTTATTTCCGACATAGACTACCTGCTACCACCCTTGCTCGGGCCCTCCTTGCCTAGCCAACCACTCCACCTAGCCTCCCCTTCCGATGCTTTCGCCACGGTCGTGCGGAATTTTCCGCTGGATAGTAGCCGCCAGCTATGGTAATTCGGCCACGAGGGCACCAGCTCCATTAACCCAGCCCCTCAGCTGCCGTCACCTTGCTTCGGCAACAGTTAGCAATTGCGGCCCATCGCCGTGTGAATGATGATTAGATATATAATTTTATCCGATTTTATTTGATAATGAATAGTTTTATGATTTTATTGTGATGCAAATGGTGTGATTGTAAATAGATGTTAGTTTAAATTTAAATGTATGTTAACAAATGATAATAGTGAATTAGGGTTAGACAACTAATTCATAAATTACGTATATAGTTTTTATGATCGAATTGGTATTATTGAATACTAGTTAATTATTGGAGTTAGGGTTAATATCTAATTGGATGAGGATTCATTTCTTATGCCTTGGAATTAGAATATATAATGTAAATATTTGAATTAAGATGTAGGTAGCTAATTAAGTAGGTCTTAATCATAGATTAGAGTGGGAGTGTATGAGTTGAATGTAAATATCACATAATGTCGGGTCATCATTAGTCATGATTGAATGCCCTAGGTTGAGATGTAGATGAAAATTGTTATGGTTGTCTTGTACAGATTGATGAGGAGTGTAGCATTTATGCATTACACCTGGTATTAGTATTTAGTCTTGTTGTGTAGGTACAAAGTAAGAGCTCCCTACATAGGTGTGAGAACACGCGCAAAGCTTATGCTAGATCTGTTTAGGACTTATCCCTGTTTTTATACTCTATAACATTATTTGTTTATTTTATTACTTGTCAGACAGGTTAAGTGGCGCTTTATTGGATCCCACTTAACCCAGTCCATTTAATCCACAAGTTTTTCGGATTAATAACCCCCGGGGATGAGATTCCTCGAGTATGTATTCAAAAACAAAATCCACCACAAGTTTCCTTTGGGCCTATTATATAGATCCCTTCATAGGCCTATATATATATATAATTTTATCGTATTTCAATGAGATGAGAGATGAGAAAACTGACTCAGACATACCATGAGCGGGTGCACGTGCTAGTCAAAGCGGGCTCTGAATTAATGAGCATGTTGTACCATTCCCAAAGGATCCTGATAATTCTACGTTTGAGTTCCTCACACCTAGAGAACATAGAGGCTTACGGATACTATTAAGTACAATGCACGTCCGGATTTGTGGTTCAATGGGTACTAAAGGTGATTGCCTGAGAGTACTCGACCTTCGTACTCAAGGCTAGGAGAATTATGGAGGAGAAGAGAGGGCCTAAGATATACTAGTAGTCTTGAGGGATCAGGGAAAATGAAATCAGAAAATGTGAAGAGAGGCATCAAGAGACCAGTTAGTTCGGGACGCTACTGGGTTTGTAACCTGGCAGCTCATTAGGGTGCCATGTAGAGAGTTTTAGGGTAGTATTCAAATGTTTTTCTTTAAATAAGAGTTAACTCTCATAGCCAGTTGTTCTAGTTATATTTTGGACCAATAACACTTTACTGACTTGTTTTTGTAATATATGTAGGTGATGAACATGAGTTGTATGTATTAGTCTGGACAAAGGAGCAATGAAATCTCTTGTACATGCATGTTAGATGATAGAAAGTTTAATATTTTATTTATGATGTTATTATATTGAGAATGATGTAATTAAATGCAAGACATGATGATATGATGTGAAATGCAAATAAAATGCAGAGGTGGGTCGAGACCCAGATTTAGAGTGATTTATACATTAGATTAGAATTCTATGAGAATGAAAATGTTTGATATATATATATATATATATATATATATATATATATATATAGTAACATGTTAAGGTTCTGTGCATTCTTCCATACATAGCGACTTGTATCTTCATCTTAAGATACCGAGAGTAGATTCGCACGAGTTGGGTTCAGGTTAACCGATCTAACCGGGACCCGTGACATTTTAGTTCAGTTCACGAGCGTGAACCAAATTTAGGGTGTCACAATAACTACCCCAAAACGAAAAGAAAAAAAGAAAGGAAAAAGAATACAGCGGTGTTGTTTGTTGCACTGCCGCAACTTTGTGACACGAGTGCCATGGTGCTGCCGCTACCATGCTCGGCCATGAAAAATAATGGAATAAAAACCACAAACTTATATTTAATCACCAATATGCGTAAGGACAGAAACTAGGCATACCCACGATGTTATTATGCATGAAAACATTCTAAATCACATACTATATGCATGAAACGGGATGAACAAAATAGAGAATAGAGAACTTACAAAGAAAGATATGGAACATTCAAAAAGAATACGGCGGAGGAAAAATGAGAGGAGTTTAGGGATTGTAATGAGAAAGGAGGGGGATAAAAATACGTGGAACTAATCACCAGACTTCCCCCTAAAAACTCTCAACCCCAATCAAGAACATGAAAATAAAAACAAAGTATGGTGCTATCTCTCAGACCTCCACTCTTATTGTAAATGCTAACCACATCGGTTCGAGCCTAGCTACCCACATATACCCACCTGTTGACCCATTAAGGATTTTTAATAATTGAATCAACAAAACCCATTATTAAATTAAATTAATAATTCTAATTAAGGATTTTACACTCTCTCCGAATTGAAAATTTACGTCAATAGTGGGTAAACCAAAAATATAATTGAAAAAAAGGAACCAATTTTTACTTCTAATTGTCTAGGCAGTCGTTCCCCTAGGGCGACTTGGAGGATCATTATTCTGCTGATGCGCTAAGCTCCTCGCATTGTATGTAGCCACCCCAGCAGCTTAATCAATGGTTGGGGCTTCATGCCTCCTCACCAATTGCTGGATATCGTGTTGTAAGATTCGGATGAACTGTTCTAATGCTTCCTAGGACGCTCGTATCTACAGAAATCTAAGTTGCTAGTCCGATTAATCGGCACTTTGTTGACATGCTCCGAAGTGACTATGGATTCATTGTCTGAACCTTCATCTCCCATATGGTATGAGACAGAGTTGGAACTATCACTATCCATCTGAAAGAGATGTATACATTAGATTTTGGCTACGAACAAGAGTGTAGTACCTTCTAACTTTGCCCAATAGGTCCAAGCACATACCGATGGTTTAAGTTATTAGTTCACACTTTATTCTAAGTTATTTGCATATTTGGGGTAGAACTGTGTTTTATTAGATGTTTGGAGAACATTTCACATGACATAATGAGGCATACAATAGTTTATTGCTAATCATACTTGGAAGAGGTGAGGGTACCTCTCGTATCATCCTTCGTTTCCCATGTATATTCCTCAATAGTCAATACCGTAATTGTCCCATGAGAGTTTTACAAGTGGTATGGTCTTTATTCTCAACACTTTTTCCTCTTTACAAATAATCTTTAGTGGCTTTTCCACGTGTAAAATGTCAGGTTGAACTTCCAAGTTTGAAAAGTGACAATTATGCGTCCTTCGCACATATATATTTTTAGCATTGTGCACTCCAACTATGCTTTGACGTAGATCTAGCCGATATGCACAAGCTCCAACTCTAGCCATGATTCAAAAGGCTCTGATAAATCTCCAGCTTCAATTTTCTGAAAGTTCTAAATCAGATCACTCCCTTGGAATGAGATGTTTTCAGGTATACCTACTCCTCAACTTGGAACTCAAGCTCCCTCTTCCTAGTATCAACATATCTCTTTTGTCAGTCATGGGCTGCTTTTAGTCTCTGGTGGACCAATTTGACTTTTTCCGTGGCTTCCTTGATCAGATTGGGTCCCACCATGACTGCAACAAGATGGAGACCTACGAAGCCAACCATAGAGAGCTTCAAATAGAGCCATCCTTATACTAGCTAGATAAGAGTTATTGTAGCAAAATTCTGCCAAAACTAAGTGTTTCTTTCAATCTTTTTTCGAGTCAAGGATGTAGGCTCTAAGTAAGTCTTCCAATGTCTTAATAGTCCTCTCATTATGACTATTGGCTTGAGGATGATATGTCATACTCAACTTGATGTAAGTCCCCATGGTTCTTTGGGAAGCCTCCCAAAAGTGTGAGGTAAATAGGGGATCTTAGTCAGAGACTATCTCCTTGGGAATCCCAATCAGCTTTACAAAGTTGTCGATATACAATCCTCGTAGGTATTCCATTGTCTTGGTCGATTTCATAGGGATGAAATGGATTGCTTTGGTTAGTTGGTCCACCACTCATGAAATGGAGACATGCTTCTGTTGCGTCCTACGGTGTTTTGTGATAAAATTGCAAGTAACACACTCCTATTTCCAACTGGGTATGTTCAAAGGGTGCAAGAGTCCACCGGGAGGAAGATATTGGGCTTTGATTAGTTGGCAAGTATGACACTCAGAGACAAAATTAATAACTCCTATATGAGTTATTCTTCTTGTAGTTTTCATGCATAATTTTGATGCCCTAGCTTGATTTTCTCTATTGATTTTGCTAAAGTAGGAATCTTCCTAAATATAAGCAAAAATAGAAATATTTGCAATTTTGGGTACAAATGTTGAATTAATACTGTCTTTTGCAATTAAATGTGATTAGGGGAAGAAGGAAGGCTCATAAGGGATAACAACATTTCTACCTAACCCCATGTCAAAACTATGCACAGGCAAGAGGAAGTCAAACTGCACACAACAAACCTGGGATGGACCACTTCTACATACATCCGATTGAGGAACAATGCTGCATATAGTCAGCCTACACATCTTTGCAAATCTCTGCACATCCCTGCTCCTGTCTTTGAACAAGAAGATAGGCCTATCTAACCTAGGTAGGACCACAACATGAAGCCGTCAGATGGCCACATTGCCAAGAAAAAGAAACACACTCCTCTAATGCTAATAATTGACGAAGATTCTCCATATGTATTAGTTCAAGATGAAGATGTAAGGATGGTAAGAAACACACACCCACACGAGTAATTTGAATTATTAGAGAAAATGTCACCATTTACGTGAGCTGCCCAAGGAAACCACACTACCTTGGAGAACCGCCTGAACCGGACCGGCTGTTACTTAAAAATATAGGTAATGTAGATGTAACATTCCAGAACATGAATTGAAATACAACAAATAAGTCTCGCAACATATAATATGCATCATAACAATAAATCATGTTCTCTAAAATCTAAAATAACTGTCCCACAGTCTCAGACCATTTCCCATAGCCACATTTATAACACAAGAGAATAATAAGGAGGTCCAACTTTATTATCGATTCACCATACCTAGGTTGGTAAAAGAACCACCAACCACACTTCTATTCTTTAGTCCAAAGCTGCTTACTTGCGGAGGCAATTCCTCTTTAGTGATAAAACTACTAAGCCGCATAATTAAATGAAACAAGTCAATATAATCCCTATTATCATTTCACTCGTTTTATTTATCATTATTATTACACAAGCAAACAGTAATTATCCCTCAGGTCATTCTGAGATTAGTAATTTATCTCTCAGGTCATTCTGAGATTAGTAAAAGTTGACTCCCAGCTCATTCTGAGATTAGAAAATAGCTCCCAGCTCATTCTGAGATTAAGTGGTCTCCCAATTCATTTTGAGATTAGTCATGGTCTCCCAGTTCATTCTGAGATTAGAAATCGTCTCCCAACTCATTCTGAGATTAGGTGGTCTCCCAATTCATTTTGAGATTAGTCATGGTCTCCCAGCTCATTCTCGAGATTTAAACATTCTCTCCCAGCTCATTCTGAGATTAGCTGGTCCCCCAGTTCATTTTGAGGTTAGTCATGGTCTCCCAGTTCATTCTGAGATTAGAAAATTTTCTCCCAGCTCATTCTTGAGATTAGGTGGTCTCCCAATTCATTTTGAGATTAGTCATGTGTCCCCCAATTCATTTTGAGGTTAGAAAATTGTCTCTCGCCTCATTTTGAGATTAGGTGGTTCCCAATTCATTATGAGGTTAGTCATGGTCTCCTAGTTCATTCTGAGATTAGAAAATTGTCTCCCAGCTCATTATGAGATTAGGTGGTCCCCCAATTCATTTTGAGCTTAGTTATGGTCTTCCAGTTCAATTTGAGATTAAAAATTATCTCGCAGCTCATTATGAGATTAGAAAATGTCTCCCAGGTAATTTTGAGATTAGGTGGTCTCCTAATTCATTTTGAGAATAGTCAGTGATCCCCAATTCATTTTGAGGTTAAAAATCGTCTCCTAGCTCATTCTGGGATTAGTGTCGACAAAGGCTACTAATTTGGAAAAATACAACATTTCATGTAGTTAACCAGTTTAGGAAAATATAACATTTAAAATAATTATACAGACAATACAACATTCCAATTAATTATACAGACAATATAACATTTCAACTAATTATAAGCACACACATAGTAACACAGATAGTAATTTCAAAGGTGCGGCCCTGTGTCGGACTGAGTCAATTCCTTGACCCCGATTGTGTTGCAGCGCATGTGTGGTCGAATCTAGGCTCAGGCTGACTAGGGCTGCCAACAAGGGAAAGTACAACATTTCAAATAATTATACGGAAAATACAACATTTTAATTAATTATAAGCACACACATAGTAATACACATAGTAATTTTAAAGGTGCTGCCCTGTGTCGGTCTGAGTTAATTCATTAACCCCAATTGCATTACAGTGCATGGTTGTCGAACCTCGGCTCAGGCCAACCAGGGCAGCCAACAAGGAAAAGTACAACATTTCAAATGATTATACGGACCTGGATATTTCGAACAGGTATTTGCGACCAATGATCTTAATCTGAACAAGAATATTCGAGTAAGAATGCATGCAACTAAATATCTAATATATACATCATTTTCAAAAATATTAAATATTAAATTATCAACAATTCTAGTGAGATAATTAATCATTTAAGTCCTACTTCACATTTTAAATTAATTATCTACATCATAATTAATACTTAACAATTGATAAAATAATTATTACTAATAAATAAGTATTAATTTTCTCTTTGCGGTGATAATTATTTAACCCCGATGTTGATGATCTAGTTGACGGTTATAATTTTTATCGCAGACTATTATTTATAGCAATTTAATGAATTAAGTTCTTCAATTAAATTATTTAAAATAATTTGTATTATTCAAAAATATTATTAATACAATTATTTTAAATTATTCAACTCAATAAAGATTAAAACTTTATTAATTTTCATTATTCTCTTTAGGTTCGATGTACGTGATTGCTACCCGACTATAGTTTAATAACCCATTTTGTACATTACTAACTCTTTATTAAATAATCACTTTATTTACCTAATATTAAATTTAATATGGTAAAGGTAAAATCTTTATTTTATTCATTACTTATAACCCTCTGATTTAATTTAATCGCTTAAATTACATCCGATTAATTATTGACCGTTTATCATTACCGTATTTTTATTACTTATGTCTATGTCGACTTCATTTAATAATTAATTAGTTCATTAATTTTGACCCATAACCTATTAAAATAATTATTTTTAAAGATTTATTACGAGTTCAAATTATTTTTAACTCGAGTCGAGTATCGAGTCAGGTGTAATTTATGAGTTGGTATTATAATTTAACTCGAGCTATGTCGAGTTAAGCATTATTTACAAGTTAGCCACCCAAGGTAATTTTTTCCTTCTTCTTCTTCTTTGGCATGCTCTGTTCCCGACTCCAGGCGCCCTCCAGCTGCCACCGCCGCCGTTAATTGTCTTCGACCAACCCTACTATGCCATTGCGGTGTACCCCCGGCCACCTCTGGCCGTCTTCTAGCCACCGGCAATGCCCGCATTGCCTGCCTAGTGACGTGCTCACGTCGGCGATTCCACCACCGGTGAGCGTCTCCGCCTCAATTGGGTGGTTGCCTCGACACCCTTGACAACCTATCTACCTTCCCCGACCATATCGGAACCCGTCGCCATGCAGGATGGCCGAATTTCTTCCCCCACTGCCGTCGACCCTGTCTTTGCCGCCGTCTTCTATTTTCTGCCATTTACCACCCCAGGACGACATCCACACACGTGAGATCAACCCTACACTGATCAATGAAGAGAGTAGGATCATCTTTCTACGTCAGAAAGACCCTCACCACCGATTCCCGTCGACCTTGCTTGTGCTTCCCCATCTCGCCGAAACCGGGGACTCATCGGCCAAATTAAAGTTTAATTTTTCGTTTATTTCTTTCTTGTTGATTTTAAACTTTAATTCTCACGATTATAAATCTTATTATCAAATTAAAATATGCATGCAAGAAAATTAAGAAGAGGGAGATAGGAAGAATACCTAAGCAAGGAAGAAGACACGCCGGCAAGGAAGAGGAGAAGAGAATGTGAATGAAGGCTAGGGTGGAGGACATCCTTTATAAAATGAAATGACGGGTAGGGTTTGTGGAAACACACCAACACCTATATTTTATTCCTTTAACCGGGTAACCAGGTAAACAATAAAATATTTAACCGGGTAGAGAATATAATATAATTAATATTAATTCTCTAACGTTCGATCCTTCACTGCCCGGGTCGAATATATTAAATGTTTTTTCTCCACGGACTTTACAATCTTGCCAGTTTGTGATGATATGATCCTCATCCCGTACATACTTCTTTAGCATTGACACATGGAAAACATTGTGTACTCCAGCTAGGCTTGGTGGAAATGCTAATCTATATGCACAATTCCCAACTCAATCTAGGATTGGAAACGGTCCTATGAATCTTAGCTTCAACTTCCCTGATATTTTAAATTTGATCACCCCCTTCGTAGGAGATGTCTTTAGGTACACAAACTCCCCAACTTAGAACTCTAGGTCCTTCCTTCCGAGTATCAGCATAACTCTTTTGTCGATCCTGGGATGTCTTAAGTCTTTACTGAATGAGTTTCACCTTTTCAGTTGTGTCCCTCACCATCTCTAGCCCGACTATAACTGCTTCGGTAGACTCCAACCAGCACAATGGAGATCTACAGGGCCTACCATATAAGGCTTCAAATGGTGCCATCCCTATACTGGCTTGGTAAGTGTAACACCCCAATCCTGTTTATTCTCAACCCGGACCCGAACTGTTACAAAGGATCGAACTACTCGTAAACCGATTAAGTTGGCTGACCCAAAACCTAAACGGCTACGACATAACCCTCTCAACGTCTCAAGATGGAGCACGCCGCTAATGCGCAAACAATATATGAATGAGATGCAAAACCCTAACAGGATAACTACGTGAATGTCATGATAATCACCGCACACCAAAATAATTAAAACAGCAATAAAATTCATAAAAATCTAAAATAAAACGGACAGAACCTCCCCTAAAAGTGCAATAAGGGGATGACCTGTTAAAATACGGCACAATATAATATATGATGGTTCCTTTGTAGTTGCCCTTATGAGAGTTTTTGAGGAAGATATATGATGGTTTGTTTTCCATGAGAGTTTGCTCTCATGTTCCAGTTTGATAATAGTTATTTCTAGACCAGTGACACCCGTTGCTGACTTTTTTCTACTATATGTTATATTGTGCCGTATTTTAACAGGTCATCCCCTTATTGCACTTTTAGGGGAGGTTCTGTCCGTTTTATTTTAGATTTTTATGAATTTTATTGCTGTTTTAATTATTTTGGTGTGCGGTGATTATCATGACATTCACGTAGTATCCTGTTAGGGTTTTTGCATCTCATTCATATATTGTTTGCGCATTAGCGGCGTGCTCCATCTTGAGACGTCGAGAGGGTTATGTCGTAGCCGTTTAGGTTTTGGGCCAGCCAACTTAATCGGTTTACGAGTAGTTCGATCCTTTGTAACTGTTCTGGTCCGGGTTGAGAATAAACAGGATTGGGGTTTTACAGTAAGAGTTATTGTAGGTGAATTCAGCCAAGGCTCAGTGTTTCTCCCAATCACCCCCAGTCAAGAATGCAAGCTCTTAACAAATATTCCAAAGTTTGAATAGTCCTCTCACTCTGACCATTAGTTTGGGGATGATATGCTGTACTCAACTTAATTTGAGTTCACATGGCTTTTTGAAAAGCTTCTCAGAAATGTGAGGTGAATCGGGGATCGCGGTTGGAGACTATCTCCTTTGGAATCCAATGCAATTTGACAATATTGTCAACATACAATCCTGCTAGGTATTCCGCCGCTGTCATTGATTTCATGGGGATGAAGTGAGCTGCCTTAGTTAGTCGGTCCACAACTACCTACATGGAGTAATGCTTCTTTTGAGTTCTTGGGAGCGTTAAAATAAAATCACATGTGACACACTCCCGTTTCCACGTTGGTATTTCTAAAGGTTGCAATAGTCCTCCAGGTAGTTGATGTTGGGCTTTTAACCTGTTGGCAAGTCTGACACTTCGAGACCAAATCCACATCATCCCTCTTCATCCCAATCCACCAGTAGGTTCGCTTTAATCCTGATACATTTTAATAACTTCAGGGTGTATCGAGAACTTTGAGCGATGAGCCTCCTCCAAAATATCCTGCCTCAGTGCATTATCCTTGGGTACACACATCCTTCCTCTAAATCTGATCACACTATTTGTATCAGCTACTATGTCAGGAATCTTGTCCAACATTTTATTCAGCTCCTCATCACCCATTTGTGCTAGCTTAACATGATCAACTAAATCATTGGAAACAACCAAATTTACCAGTAAGCTTGTTAGTTGCTCCACCAGGTTTATAACTACCACTTTTGCTGACATGGCCCAAAGTGTAGCTGTAACACCCCAAATCCGGTTCACGCTCGTGAACCGAACCGGCATGTTACAGGCCCCGGTTAGGTCGGCTAACCCGAACCTAACTCATGTGGATCCAATCTCGGCGTCTTAAGATGAAGATACGATCCATCATGAATGAATAAATACGCAAAATCCTAACATGGTACTACATGAATGACAAGCAATTCAAAATACACACCAATACAGTTACGATCAAAATTCTGAAATAAAACAGACAGGGTCTCCCCTAAAAGTGCGATTAGGGTCCACCCTGTCAAAATAATATATACAAGTATATAAGCATATATCAACAATTTCATTACACACAATCTGATATACTATAAGCTCATTCTGGAACTTGGGTCCTAACCCATCATACTTTTGCTGCGCTACTGTGATCATCTCATTTCGTATCATTATCATGCCTCAAACATTTAATCATAGCATGTTTATTAAACAACATCATAAACAAAACATGAAACATTCAATCACCCAATATGTGTGTGCAGAAGACCTTATTGCTCCTCCGTCCCGGCCGGCACATCCATCTCGTGCTCATCACCTACATATATATAAGAAAAACGTCAGTAACAAGCGTTACTGGTCCGAAAAGAAAATAACTATAGCAAACTGGCTATGAGAGCAAACTCTCATATGAAAGAAAACCATATACTTCCTCAGAGAACACTCTGAAGGGCACTACTGAGGAGCCACTGGGCTGCAGACCCGGTAGCATCCCGAACTTACTGCTCTGCTGCTGGTACTGTGCTACTCTCAGCACTTCTTTTCAGTACTTCTCGTGAAACTTTATCCTAAGCCCTCTCCTTACCTCCATATTTCTCCTGGCCTTGAGCACGAAGGCCGAGTACTCTCAGGCAGTCGCCTTTAGTACCCTTTGAACCACAAGTCCGGACATGCGCTGTACTAAACAGTACCCGTAAACCTCCATGTTCTCCGGGTGTGAGGAACTCAAACGCGGAGTTGTCAGGATCCCTCGGGAATGGAACAGTCCGCTGGCACTAATCCAGAGCCCGCTTTGACTGTCACGGCATCCTCTGCATGGTACGTGCAGTCGATTTCTCCATCTCTCGTCTCACTGAAAACGCGAAAACTACATATATATAGGGCTGGGTAGGGATTCATATAATAGGCCCGAAGGCAACTTGTGGTGGATCTTGTTTTCGAAATCAACCTCGAGGGATCTCATCCTCGAGGGGTTATTAATCCGGAAAATATTCGGTTAAATGGCCCGAGTTAAGTGGGATCCGATAAAACGCCACTTAACCCGTCCTGCAGACAATAAATCAAACATACAATAGACAAGATCATAAAAATCAGAGACGAAGTCCTAAACGGACCTGGTAGAAGCTCCAAGCGTGTCATCGCGCCTAGGCGGCGAGCTCCTACTCCGTACCTACACATCAAAACTAAATACTAACGCCCGCTAACTAAATGATGCATCAAACTCAATAACATCACAATCACAATGCAAGCATCCATCAACATAACAATCAGAAAATCATAAAAATAATTAATCCTAGCTCATCCTATTCATACTAATTTTATTACGTGTCTGTAACTTATGTCGTGGTCACTTATCATGCTCTGACCTGATCTACTTTATTAGATCACTTACATTCAAGCACTATTCATCAAATCATGTCTCTTATCACTTCATTCGTAATTAAGCATTAATCACATCAATAATTAGTCCTAGCATGCTGTGCTAACAATAATCAATTTTAAATAAATCAATCGGAGGTAATTATACCTCACATCGTCGGCAATCGGCGACGGCTAGGGTTCCGTCGCGCGTCTCGGAGCTCAAATTTGGCGCTCATCGGCGTCCGAAGCTCGATCGGGCTCCACTGGGTGAGCCCCGCGGAAGATCCGGTGAATTCTGGCGAATCCCAGAAATTCCGATTTTCCGGCGGTTTTCCGGCAGCTGCTTGCGGTTTTCCGGCGACTTCCGGTGGTTTTCCGGCGACAATCGCCGGCGGCGTCTACTGGTCGGAAAGGGGTCGTGTTGGGTACCCTCGGAACCGGCTCGGCGACCCCGACTCATCTACGAGGTCGACGCGGCCAACGGAGGTGGTGGCTCGCCGGAAAACGGCTAAAACAGGGCCGGCGGCGATGGGTCGCTAGATCCGGCCGGCTAGGCCGGCGATGGCCTCCGCTCCGGTCGGGAAAGGCAGCTGAGGGGTCGAGGACGTCGAGCCGACCACCTGATCGTGGTGGCGACGGTCGGCGGCGGCGCGATCGGCGACGCAAGCGCTGCGTCACCGCGGTGGTTCCTCGCGTCGCGGCGGCCAGCTCGTGGCCGGGCCTGGTCGGGGCGGCAGGGCGACGCCGTGGCCGGGCTGGGCGGCGTCGATCAACGGTCAGGTGGTGTTGGCAGTGGCGGCGGTGGTGTGCGATCGGGGCCG
>JAURVB010000591.1:0-15786 GCA_033002965.1 Piper betle | reverse complement strand
CGCCTTACACGCGTATGTGAAAAATGACGTCCTCTTTCTCAAATTTATAAAAATGAAAATGACGGCTAGGGTATGTGAAAACACCTATATACCTATATTTCATTTAACCATGTAAATAAAACCAGGTAAAATATAACACGTTCGGTCCTTCCTAGACTGCGTTCGATCCTTCCCGAACCCCGTCCAAGTCCAATTTTTTTTGTTCGCGGTCTTATGCAGTCGGTTATTTCTGAATTTCATGGGTCTGGACTACACACCTAACTCTTATAGGCCTCATTCATGGACTTCTAGTGGGCCTAAATTATATACAAAATCTCGGATTTTTAACATCGAGTGCCTAGTCTCCAAAAATATTGGGTCTAAAATCTATCTAGACAATTCTAGAGAAATCATGGACGATGGGCAATCTTAGGAATTTCAGGATTGGGCTTACATAAAATAAGAGGAAACACTTATTAATGCCTTGTAGGTATCTAGTGGGCCTTAGAAATTTTCATGGGCCTACTAATGGGAACCCAAGAGGATTTCTATCAAAAATTTCAAGGAGTTTTGTACCCAAGCTTGTGAACGAAATTTTACAATGAACGACAAAGATTAGGGTTAAACCTTGCCTCTCACCACACTCCAAAAAATGAATTTACTTACTAACCAAATGAGCTTAGATTAAACTCAATCTTGGCATATTTTTGGTAGACACTTAGTACAACTTAACTTAAGTTTCTATGATTTAAGAATGTAAATACTGTGAAAAATAATAAAATAAAATAAAATATTTGACTTGGTCAATGAAGGATCGAACATTGGAGAATTTTTATTATTATTTATATTACACCTTCTACCCGGTTAATTAATATATTTTATTATTTACCCGCTTACTCGGTTAAATGAAATACGGATGTTGAGGTGTTTTCAGATACCCTAGCCATCATTTTCATTTTATATTTTGTGATGGGGCATCATCTTCACCTTATTCTCTCATTTCCTCTCCTCTTCCGGAGCCGGCTTCTTCCTTTGCTTGGGTATTCTTCCTATCTCCCTATTCTTAATTTTCATACATGCATATTTTTTAATTGATAATAAGCTTGATAAACATGAGAAATAAAGTCTGAAATCAACAATAAACAACTAAAGCTAAACTGGAAACTGAAATTCGCCATGGCCAACGAGTGCAAGAATTTGGGCAAGGATGGGCGACTGTAAACAATTGCAAGGCAGCCTCTCACAACCCTGACGACCTCTCTAGCTGCTGGGTCGAAGGGATGGCTCGCCTGGACCCTTGCTGCCGATGGGTGGCAGGAATTACACTGGTTATGGGCGGAGATGGCGGCGTTCATCTGAAACAGACGCTGTCATGGCAGATTCAGAGGGTAGACGCCGGTTGTTCTTCGTCGACAACATAAGGGTCCATTACAGCAGTTCAGGCCACTGGCACAGGCCATAGCGGACGACCTTCTCGCCAGAATTCATGGCAGCGACGTGCAGAAGTGGGGAGAACGACCATACTCCCTGCAACGTCCAAAGGTGGCTGATCCTTACTGTTTTGAGGCCGGCCTGAGGTTGCTAAACCTTTGAATTGGAGCAAGGTGCAAGAAAGAAGTGGTCTTGAGGCTAGGAGAAGAAGGATAGGTCTGGTTTTTGGGTGCAAGGATGGAGTTTGGAGAAGAGGACGTTGGGGAAGAAGAAGATGGCAGTTTTGTAAATATGGGTTGACTTGATACCGACTCGAGTTAAAAAATAATACTAACTCGTAATAAATCTTTAAAAATAATCATTTTAATGGGTTATGGGTAAAGTTACTAAACTAATTAATTATTGTACGAAATCGCCACGAGTAATAAAAAATACGGTAATGATAAACGGTCGATAATTAATCGGCGTACTACAAGCGATTAAATTAAATCGGAGGATTATAAGTAATTAATAAAATAAAGATTTTACCTTTACCATATTAAATTTAATATTAGGTAAATAAAGTGATTATTTTAATAACGAGTCAGTAAGGTAGAAAATGGGTTATTAAATTATAATCGGGTAAAAATCACAAGCGTTGAACCTAAATAACCTAATGAAAATAAATAAAGTTCGAAACTTTATTGAGTTGAATAATTTAAAATAATTGTATTAGTAATATCTTTGAATTAGGATAATACAAATTATTTTAAATAATTTAATCGAACGACTTAATTAATTAAAGATTTAAAACTGTAAACTAAATTATCAAGACTGTGGTTAAGTAATTATCATCTCAAAGGAAAATATACTAATAATAGTAATTAAATATTTGTTTATAAGTTAATAATTATTTATTTATTTGTTAAGTGTTAATTATGATTTAGATAATTAATTTAAAATGTAAAGTAGGGTTTAAATGATTATATCACATGAATAATTTAATATTTAATATTGTCAAATTTTAATCAGTGATATATATATTAGTCATTTAGTTGCATGCATTTCTATTCGAATAAAATTATACTTATACATAATTTTATATTCTCGTTCAGATTAGGATCATTTGTCACAGTTGCAGGTTCACTTATGACCTATCCAGGTTCAGTATAATTATTTGAAATATTGTATTTTCGGTTGTTGGCAGCCCTGGTCGGCCTGAGTCTAGATTCGACCACTATGCACTGAGTGCAACCAGGGTCAAGGAATTGTCTAAGTCAGACACAAGGCCGCACCCTTTAAAATTACTATGTGGGAGTCTTGGTTGACTTTAGTATCTGACCAACCATGCGCTGGAATGCAAACTAGGTTGACTCAATTCGGCATAAGGCAGCACCCCCTTAAAGATTAAACACTTGCCCCCATGCCGAAAGGGGTGACAGGGCGCAGTGGCACAAGAAAGCTCATTATGCACTTGTGATACCGAGAGGGTGAGTCAATGGCAAATATCGGCAACTACAGGTCGTGGGCCACATAGTGTGTCTGCGCATGCATGGGATGGTAGCTGGATGGGGTGGCCACCCCTCCCAGCATATTAAGAGCTCGGAATAGGCTCATTAGAACTAAAAGTCTCTTGAAACGATAATAGGGATTATATTGACTTTTTCCATTTAATTATGCGGCTTAGTGGTTTCATTACTAATGCAGAATTGCCTTCGCAGGTGAACAACTTTGGACTGAAGATTAAGAGTGTGGTTGGTGGTTCTTTTACCAACCTAGGTATGGTGAATCGATAATAATTGGACTTCCTTTTATTCTCTTGTATTATAATTGTAGCTATGGAAAATGGTCTGAGACTGTTGGACGGTTATTTTATATATTGTCATATGCTATCAGAACATGTTTTATTTTTATGAGTTATAAATTCTAGACTTATTTGCAGTATTAAATTCATGTTCTGGAATGTTATTGTTACATCAATTATATTTTTAGGTAACAACTGGTCCGGTTCAGGGGGGTCGTTACAAAGAAGGCTTCTTAGTGGTTAGTTTTACTTATTTTATTTCGACCATTAATACAGTCCCTCACAAGACAATGCATGCAGCCCTTAATTACACATGATTTTTATGCCTTTCATGATGTCAGTTTAGTGTGTATCTTTTTGGACGTGCTTCTATTATATACATCTACACATTAGCAAAAGCATTTACATAAAAGCTATCTACACCGGGCTAAAAAAATGACATAAGTAGTATCGAAGATCAGGCATGAAAGTAGAGCAGCTTATAGATGACATTTGCAACATGATCAAGACATAATACGGTAGAAAGATATACATGGATGCAAAGTTACATGAGCCAATAACAAAATGCAACAAAGATCACATATTTTTGATGCCAGATGCGTGAGATATGAAAGTTCTAACATAGATAGGTCATACATGATAAGATGCATAAACATAGTAGCATGTACAAGTCATATTTCATGGTACATATACAGGAAAGGTATGAAACCTGCTTAAATGAAACTATAGAGGCTGAGCTACAACTAGAGCAAGCCTAACACGCACAACAAGCATAAAGGACAAGCAAATACCCGAGAACAAAAAGAAAGAAAACAAGGTGAAGCACAAACCACCATGGACAAAAGGAAACAAGAGGAAAGGAAGCTTCCAACAACCTTGAATAAATAGTTGAGGGCTCCAAAACCTACTGGAGGAGGCTAGGAAGAGAAGAAAAGAGTTCTACAAGGAGGAAGATGAAGTGGGGAGGAGGAGAAAAGGTTTGGAAGGAAGGAGGAGAAAGAGGTTTCAAAGAGGGGAAACAATCCTGGCACAAGGCCACTAGGATAGCACAAAAGGGTTGGGGTTCAAAGCTGGCTACACTGGCCAATCAGACAAAGCCTCCCACCACCTGCCACAAGTTGATGCCTACTGGTGTATGGGCAAAAACCCTAATTTGGTGGCTAAATTAGGGATTTTCAATCGAAACGTGATGCAAACAAACCAAATGTGTGCATCAATGTTCATGAAATGATTCTAGACTCACTTGGATGTGCTCTATCTACCATAGATAACATCTCATAAAAGAAGGGACCAGCCGAGATATCCACTTGCTCGACCGAACATAACTAGCACCGCGGAGACTCATGCCTTGGCAAGCATACCATATTAGTCAATAAAATTGAACAAAAAGCACTCGGCTCAGTTCACAAGCAAACCGTGACTAAAACCATCAGGCTAACGGCCTAGGGCTTTGCACTAGCCACATCACCGAACTTTGCACACAATCTACAGTAGGAATTGAAAAGAATGAAAAGAAAGTCAAAGTTGAGCTAGCCATCACAACCGAAGCATCACTTGAAGTTACACAGATTGGAGAGCACCAACTTGATGCTACAGTGCTAGACGAATTCAAGCAAATAAGGGAAATGCAACAAAATATGATGAATTTCATGGAGTACTAGCATGAATGGAACACCTTCGCGTAGGGCCAATGTGAAGTAGCAAAACATTAATATTACTGATATTCATGAATCATTATTTGCAGGTACTTCAAGGGCTAAAAAATAGGAGTGAAATGACATGTCAAAGGATGTGAGGGCACTACCAGCCATAAAAGTGAAGAAAACAAGATCTGCCAAGGCTTCACTTTACAAAGATCGAAACCCACCAAGTAATCATGAAAGTAAAGAAGAAGAAGAAGAGGAGGTCACAATATAGAATAAAAAAAACTTTAAACTTTATCCAAAATTATATAGATGATAAAACCATCATCAATAAAACCTTCTTCATATCAAATCATCAAGAAAATAAATTTAATAACGGAAGCGTACCTGGATCCATAATAGTAAAGCAATTCTTTGATTTCTTCTGGTTTGATCTTCCAAATTCTACACCGGTTCTCCAAAGCCAGAGTTCCTGGATGATGGGATACCAGAAAAGAAAAACTACGGTGCGAATTTGGGGACCATAACCGTATTTATTCGTATAACCGTATTTATCCTTATCTTTCATAATTCCAATTTAACCCATCATAAATTAGAGATTACGAAAACGGTATCTACACATATTTATCCATACTCATCTTAAATATATGGTATCTCCACATATTTATCTTAAATATTAATGGCCCATTAACCTTAACTTTAATAGATCAATTTAATTTAGGCCCAAACCTTATTAATAGCATATGATACAATTACATACTTGTATATATACGTCCAAAATCCAACAATCTCCCACTTGGACTATATATATAAAGATAATTGTATATTACCGTATGAGCTCCAAAATAACATATGCTATTATTCCAAAATAACAATCTCGTCCATTAATTAATGTTAATATAGGATCAAGGCGATTTTCGTTACATTTATCGTAACTAAACCCATCCATGGTCACATACATCAACATAATTAAATGACATAGATCAAGTATGGATGTGTAGCATGAAAATTACATGTAATTTGATCTGAACATGCCTATTTTCAACTGGTCCAACCTTATGAGATCACCAAAATAGAGTGAAACATAAACCAAATACCTCAACAAAACAAACTCCCACTAAAGTAACATATCATCAAATGATACAACACCCAGATGAGCAACATACTCATGAAAGACCTTGGGCGGTAAACTTTTAGTAAGTGGATCCACAACTATAGAGTTTGTCCCAATATGCTCTATAGAGACTTTACCGAAACTTTATCACTCTAAACTCTTTCTTTCACAACAAGGAACTTGATCTCTATATGTTTTGATTTAGATGAGCTCCTGTTGTTATTTGAATATGATACTGCAAACTGATTGTCACAAAATAACTTAAGTGGTCTTTCAATATTATCAATAATGCGCAGCCCTGTGACAAAATTCCGCAACCATATTCCATGATTGGATGCCTCATAACAAACTATGAATTCAGCTGCCATGGTGGAAGAAGCTATGAGTGTCTGCTTAGCACTCTTCCAAGAAATAGCTCCTCCAGCAAGCAGGTAGACATAGCTTGACATCCACCAAAATCAGAATCAGAATACCCAATGATCTCAAGTTGATCTGACTTCCGATAGGTAAGCATGTAATGTTTTGTTCTCTGAAGATACCTTATGACTCTTTTGGCTGCTATCCAGTGATCCAATCACGGATTACTTAAATATCTGCCCAACATTCCAACAATATACGCAATATCTGGACGCGTACATACTTGAGCATACATAAGACTTCCTATTGCTGAAGCATAGGGAATCTTTTGCATTTCATTTCCTTATATGTCATTTTAAGACACTGATTGAGACTGAATTTGTCTCCTTTAGAAACAGGGGTATCTCCTGGTTTACAATCTTGCATGCCAAATCTTTTAAGCACTTTTTCTATATAGGTCTTTTGTGATAATCCAAGTATACATCGAGAACGATCCCGATGTAGTTGAATTCCTAATACAAAAGACGCATTTCCAAGATCTTTCATTTCAAATTTCTTTGATAAAAAACTCTTGGTTTCGTGCAAGAAACTTATATCATTACTGGCAAGCAATATATCATCAACATATAAAACCAGAAAAATATACTTACTCCCACTAAACTTATGGTATATACAATCATCAATAACATTCATCTCAAAACCAAATGAGAGAATCACTTGATGAAATTTGTGATACCATTGACGAGAAGCCTGCTTAAGTCCATAGATGGATTTCTTTAATTTGCAAACCATATTCTTTGAATCTCCCGATACAAAGTTTTCCGGTTGCACCATATAAATTGTTTCATCAATGTCACCATTTAGAAACGCAATCTTTACATCCATCTGATGTAACTCAAGATCAAAATGTGCCACTAATGCCATAATTATTCTGAATGAGTCTTTCGATGAAACTGGAGAGAAAGTCTCATTATAATCCATGCCTTCCTTTTGAGTAAAGCCCTTTGCAACAAGACGAGCCTTATATCTTTCTACATCACCTTTCGAATCCCTCTTGGTTTTAAATATCCATTTACAACCAATAGGTTTCGTACCTTCAGGCAATGGAACAAGATCCCAAACGTCATTAGCTTTCATGGACTTCATCTCTTCATTCATGGCATCAATCCACTTTTGAGAATTAGAACTCTTCATGGCTTGATGAAAGTTGATTGGATCATCTTCCACCATTCCAGTATTATCCTCATGTTCTTGGAATTTCTCCTTTCTCTTGTGGATCTCCTTAATGGCATTTGCTCTTGAGGTTGTTGAGTTTGCTCTTCAGGTATAACTTGATTAGGGAGATTCTCGACATTGTCTTGTAATTCTGATATTGTTTCTTGAACAACATCAGGAATATAATCCTGATCCTGATTATTGTCAAGAACAATCATGGGAAGAGAATCAGATTCTTCTTCAAAGACAAAGTCTCTAACTTCATTTCTCCCTCCAAACTCAATATCCTCAAAGAACTGGGCATTTCCCGTCTCAAAGAATGACCTTATTGTGGGATCATAAAACTTATACCCTCTAGACCGTTCAGAGTACCCAACAAAATAACTGCTAACTGTTCTTAAGTCCAGTTTCCTTTCATTTGGCCTATAAGGCCTTGCCTCAGCTGGACAACCCCAAATGCGTAAATGCTTAATACTGGATTTTTTTTCAGTCCATAATTCATAAGGGGTCTTAACTGTTGCCTTTGTTGGTACTCTATTTAGAAGATATGCTGTTGTCTTTAGTGCCTCACCCCAGAGTGAATCAGTTAAAGTAGTATGAACAATCATACTTCTCACCATGTCCTTTAATGTTCGGTTTCGTCTCTCAGCAACACCATTCATGCTAGGAGTACCTGGCATTGTGTATTGTGGGACAATTCCACACTCTTCTAGGAATTTGGCAAATGGTCCTGGACATTGTACACCTGATCCATCATATCTACCATAGTATTCACCACCACGGTCAGATCTGACAGCCTTAATAGTTTTGTCAAGTTGGTTCTCAACTTCAACCTTATATGCCTTAAACAAGTCCAATGCTTGAGACTTCTCATGAATGAGATATAGGTAACCATAATGAGAATGATCGTCTATGAACGTAATAAAATATTGTTGACCATTCCAAGAAGCCGTAGAAAATGGTCCACAAATGTCCGTATATATTAGTTCTAAGACGCTTGAAGATATATTGGCACCTAGTCTCCTTATATTTGTTTGTTTTCCCTTAATGCACTCAATACAGACTTGAAAATCTGATAAATTAAGAGAATCAAGAATTCCATCTGACATAAGTCGTTCAATTCTTTGTTTAGAAATGTGTCCTAAACACTTGTGCCAGAATAAAGCAGAATTCTCATTGGTTAATTTTCTTTTCGTACCACATAAACCCACATGCAAAGTTTCATTAAAAGATGCAATAGTATCAAGTAAATATAGATTATCATAAAAAGACAAGGAACCCGTACCTACAATATTTGAATTTAGAAAAAGACTAAACTTATTATTTCTAAATGAACAAGAGTAACCAAATTTGTCCAATATAGAAATAGAAACCAAATTCCGTCTAAAAGACGGTACTACATATGTCTCTTTCAAATCCAAATAATATCTTGTCTTCAACAATAATCTAAAAATCCTATTGCCTCAACTATAACTGAGTTGCCATTACCCACATAGATGAATCTTTCAGCATCATTTGGCTTTTGGCAACTCAGGCAACCCTGCATTAACACACTTATGTGAGTAGTATCACCCGAATCTAGCCACCAAGTGTGTATTGGTACTGAAACTAAATTAACCTCAGAACAAACAAAATTACGAAATGGACCTTTATTTACACACCAAGTGTGATACTTAGTGCATTCCTTCTTCTATATGTCCAGGTTTACTACAAAAGAAACAGCAAGAAGCCTGATTTTTTCTTATTTTGTCTTGATAGGTACTAGCCAAGTGAGTACTTTCAGCCTGTTCTTGCTTCAACCTTTCTTCTTCTTGCACACAATAAGAAATGAGCTCATTAAGAGTCCATTTGTCCCTTTGACAGTTGTAACTGACCTTGAATTGACTGAATTGTGCCAGAAGAGAAATTAAAACTAAATGCACGAGCAAATCTTCAGATAGCTCTAACCTTAGTGCTTTTAGTTTTGAAGCAATATTTGACATCTCTAAGATGTACTCCTTTATGCTTGTTTTGCCTTTAAACTTCATTGAAATCAAGTTCGACAAAAGCGTACTTGTTTCAGCCTTATCGTTTTTTACAAAACGCTTTTCAATTTCTTTAAGAAACTCACTGGCTATAGTAACCTTTTCAGACACATACCCCTGAAGGTTTCCGGAATCCTACGCTTCATGATCATAAGACTCATGCGATTTGAACGTTCCCACTTCTCAATGTCCCGTTTTTCCTCAATGGAACTTTTGTCCGTAAGAGAAGAAGGTTGTTCAGTCCTTAATGCAAGGTCAAGATCCATGCAGCCGAGAACAATTATCACGTTCTCTTTCCAATCCTTAAAATTATCTTTAAGCATAAGAACTGAATTGATGTTGGCAGAAATCATATAAGCAGATTGATTAACTGAATCTATAGAACAAAACAACATGCCCATAATAAGATTAATAATTCAAATAATAGTTAATCCCATCGACAGATACCTAGCACAACATTAATATTTAGTCTTTGGACAGAAATATTAATTTGTAAGTGGTACTCTCAGTGCAATAATCAAATATGGACAATAAATCCTGTCAAATAATAAACCTTCCTTTGGGCTGATTTATTATCCACATGGAAACTTGATAATTATCCCATATTTATTACCGCAAATGAATATATAATTCTGTCAAATATTAACCTTCCTTTGGGCCGATTAATATTCACATGAATCATATACCCACAACCGTCTTAATATTTTAAAATAAATTAATTTCTACAAAAGAGGCTACTTTGGCAGCATATTGTAGTCCTTAATAAATTTTAAAATATTAATTATAACTGAACCATAATTTGAATTTAATAATCCCAAATAACATAAAACTGAAAAAGGTTATAAAAATATCTTTATTTGGAAATTTCTGAAATTATAACCTTTTGTAACTTTATTGTCCTCATTTGATATTTAACCAAAAGAGGACCTTGATTTGGGAAAAATATCCCATAAACTCATATTGACAGTGCAAAATTTGGGCAAAGTAAAATACATAATCACACATATTCACCATCCAAAATTTAGGGTATTCTAAATAAGTTGAAGAAGATTGGTTGTAAACCATGTCAATTTTGGTGAATAAGGGAATACTGTAAATTCGAACCATAAAATTTTCCCATACAAACAAGTATTGAATGATTGACTCATTCCAAAAATAAAATAAACATAAATCAATTAATTCTCAATGATTTAATATGAAGTTGCTCTGATACCACTTGTTGAATAAAAAAAACTTTAAACTTTAACCAAAATTATATAGATGATAAAACCATCATCAATAAAACCTTCTTCATATCAAATCATCAAGAAAATAAATTTAATAACGGAAGCGTACCTGGATCCATAATAGTAAAGCAATTCTTTGATTTCTTCTGGTTTGATCTTCCAAATTCTACACCGGTTCTCCAAAGCCAGAGTTCCTGGATGATGGGATACCAGAAAAGAAAAACTACGGTGCGAATTCGGGGACCATAACCGTATTTATTCGTATAACCGTATTTATCCTTATCTTTCATAATTCCAATTTAACCCATCATAAATTAGAGATTACGAAAACGGTATCTACACATATTTATCCATACTCATCTTAAATATATAGTATCTCCACATATTTATCTTAAATATTAATGGCCCATTAACCTTAACTTTAATAGATCAATTTAATTTAGGCCCAAACCTTATTAATAGCATATGATACAATTATATACTTGTATATATATGTCCAAAATCCAACACACAACACATTTAGGAGGAAGAGACCCGCTAACAGGACACTTCACTATTGCCAATGCCAGCTCAGACTAGGATAACTTACAAATCCTATGACCCTACCCGTCATTTCTTTCTTTCTCTCTTCCTGCCATTCTGATGTTGCTTGCTGCCTGTGTGTTGATCAAACTACTATTTTGAAAAATCATCTGTTGTTAGCTATGAGGGAACAATCAATCTTAAGTTTTGGTGAGGGGGAACAACTCTTACTTTTGGTTTGTATAATTAATAACTATTATGCGTGTTTTAGAATTGATTATCTTGATAGAATTAGGCACCTAATTTTTTATCATAGCATGATATGGTTAGGATAATTTTTGCTTATGTGAATATATTTGAATTAGGTGTCAAGCAACTGTGTTATTGTCTAATCTAGCACCCAACCTTGTTAGATTAAAATGAAAATTCTTGTAAGTTTAGGAGAAAGGGGAATTAGAATCTCAATTCAAAAATTTTGAGGCGAAGAGAATTTTTGGATGAGTGCGGAAGTGATTTAAGTGAGTTTTGTTTACCATGGACTATATAGCCATCCCTAATTAAAGTACATTTTAGACAATTTTTGTCCTACATTGACCTCTTAATTGTGTCCCCTACATTTTCAAAGCCGTAGCTTGATTATGATAACTCCTTATTTTCACCTTGACCTAGCATGTCTAACTTGGAATTTTTCTTTACAGATCAATGTGCTCATAAGAATGGAGGATTATGCACTACTACTTGAATAGAAGAAGTGAAGAAGATTTGAGGAGAAAAAGAAAAAGAAAGGAGGAAGCGTTAAAAGAGTAGAAAGAATTGTTTGATCGCGAATATTCTGTATCAAAGTAATGGGACAGTGTTGTACATATATTGTTTATGTTATTTAAATAAAAGAAAAATGTTCTAAGAAGGAGCGATCAGGAACAACACGGGAAGTACATCTAAGAAGAAGAAAATTATAGCCACTATTCTTATTAAGCACAATGATCAGTTGAATAAAATTCAGAGTTAGTCATACCCTTGCTTTCCTGAACTCCTGTTACAATCTACTAAATCCTTCTAATTCTCATTAGTCTTAAGTTCTATTTCGATAATAGAACCCCTGGGTTCGAGACATGTGATGAATTGACCTAAGCACGCAAAGTTCCCAATTCATCTGAACTTGGTTGTTGGAGGAATGTTCGGCTGTGTGTAAAATTTTTCATAGTTTTTGGCTTGTGTATCGATTTGTACTTCACCATTTGATTGTAGTTATCAAGAATTTGGAAGGACTATAAATATTTTATTTTGCTAGGGAGTATCAAAGTTTAAGTTTGTGGGCTTGATACTTTGTAGATTAAGGTAACATTTTCACAGTTTTTGTATATCATTTTCATGCCCTAGCATCATGTTTCTAAGCATTTTTGGAAACAAAGATGAAATTTTGAAATATTGCTAGTTATAGTACATATGTACACATTTGCAACCAATTTTAATAAAAGAAATCTGTTTAGAAGGATAACAAATAAGGATTGTGCACACTTGGAGATTACGATTGAACTATTCCACTACCAACCTAGGATGGACAATTTTTGGGACATTACCTAGTATGATCAGACCTGCAAGATCAGATTTGTACACATACACTTAATCAGACCTTCAAATCCTAAACATGCTTTTGACCAGCAAGCTCAGACCAGCCCCGCACCTGCTCCCCACCTTTTCGGTAGATCTACCAAATCCACCAAATCCCCTCACTTCCAAGATAGTAGATGGCGACCTTTCTGAACAAGAAAGGAACACCTCAACCAAAACACCCCAAATCCGGTTCACGCTCGGGAACCGAACAGGTATGTCACAGGTCCTAGTTGGGTCGGCTAACCAAAACCCAACTCGTGCGGATCTACTATCGGTGTCTTAAGATAAAGATACTAATCACTATGCATTGACCCTAACATGCTACTATATAGATGACTTGGCAACCAATTCACAAAACAAAATAATTTTGATAAAATCAATAAAAATTCCTGAAATAAAATAGACAAAATTTCCCCTAAAAGTGTAATAAGGGGCCACCCTATAAAATCAACATGTACAAAAATATATAATTATATCAGACATTTCATTCACATAGAATTTTAATTTACTGTATAAATTACTCTAAATCTAGGTTTCAACCAGCCTATGCATTCTCTTCACATTTCCCATCATATCTGGGTCGTGACCCACTTGTTATAAATGTTAAATTTCTCAATATATTTACTAAAACATATATATATACTTGTCATCATTAGAAAATCTTCTACTGATGGAGATATCACATCTCACATTCATCACATCATTCTCAATATAATGACATCATAAACAAATATTATACATTCTATCATCTGACTTGTCCATGCAAGAGATATCATTGTTCCTCCGTCTAGGATGACACATCCAACTCATAGTCATCACTAACTGCAACACCCCAAATCCGGTTCACACTCGAGAACATATATCCTTATATGAGACATTTCATTCATACAGAATTCTAATCTACTGTATAAAGCACTCTAAATTTGGGTCTTGACCTACCTGTGCATTCTATTCACATTTCCCATCATATCTGGGTCTTGTCCCACTTGTTGTAGATATTCAATTTCTCAATATATTTACTAAAACACACATATTAACATGTCATCATTAGAAAATCTTCTATTGAAGTAGATATCACATCTCACATTTCATCACATCATTCTCAATATAATGACATCATAAACAAATATTAACCATTCTAT
The DNA here is from genome assembly GCA_033002965.1 of Piper betle. Lineage (NCBI taxonomy): Eukaryota > Viridiplantae > Streptophyta > Magnoliopsida > Piperales > Piperaceae > Piper > Piper betle. Next base: position 1,736 of record JAURVB010000591.1, on the reverse strand, counting down.
CATCTCACATGTCTGTTCAAGAGACATCATTGCTCCTAGGTCCAAGCTGACACGTCCAACTCATAGTCATCACCTACATATATTATAAAAACACGACAATAACGAGTATACTGGTCCAAAATATAACTATAACAAACTGGCTATGAAAGCTAACTCTCATATGAAGAAAAGCATTTGTATACTTCACCAGAACTCTCTGAAGGGCACCTACTGAGGAGCCACCTGACTGCAAACCTGGTAGTATCTTGAACAAACTGGTCTACTGAATCCTCTCTCGACTTTTTTTCATTTTGCTCTTCTGGTCCCTCGGGACTACCAATATGCCTAAAGGCACCTTGTGGTGGATTTTGTTTTCAAAAACATATTTGAGGGATCTCATGCTCAAGGGTTATTAATCCAAAAAAGTAGTGGAATAAATGGCCTCAGTTAAGTGGGATCCGATAAAATGCTACTCAACCCATCTTGCAAGTAATAAAACAAACATATAATAGAATAAAGCATAAACTAGGAACGAGTCCTAAACATACTTGGCAAAAGCTCTGGGCATGTTCTTGCGCCTAGGCGACGAGCTCCTAATTCATACTTACACATCAAAACTAAATACTAAAGCCCAATCTAATCATGTGATGCATGAATGAGATGAAGAACTATATAAAATCACAGTTAGTCAAATGAGGAACACAACAGAACATAACATCAATTTGGTAATAAACAAATATACATCATGAAATACCCTGCCATGAGCCTTTTGATCTATCCACTTATGCAAGTCAAAAAGACTAAACACCTACGTATATTAGAGAAAAAATTCAGTAAACAAAGAATTGATTTTTGGTGGCACTTCCTACCCAAATAGGCCATCTGGATCTCATGATCAAAACCCTCATAAAAATGCTCTATCCTTCTTCTTTTAGTCGGAACCAGATCCAGTGCAAACCATTCTATAGCTGTTAGAATATTTTCAATGACGTGCAAGTATACACGGTCGAAACAAGTAATATAATGATAAATCGAGTATCGTCCCACAGGGAGATGAATTTCCTTAAATTAATTAAAGAAAATAATATTAAGAGAAAAACAAAAATAATTGACTTAACAAAATATAAATAATAACTTTAAATAAAAGGAAACGTTAAAATGATAAAACTCATTATAGAGTTGAATTTCCGTTAACATGAATTTAATCTTCATCAAATCTTACTCTTACTTTTATTCACTCGGATTGTTGATCTAGGATAATTATATGACATGGTGGCTCCTGCTCCTTTATGATTCTATTATTTTGCCTCAATTTCTACCTCTCGGTGATAATTGATTAATCAACAAAATAATGCATTAACAATTGCCTTACAATCGCATACGGTGTTGTGTATCTTCCGACCACAACGACAAACAAGTCAAAGACTCGTCGTATGATGAATTATCAATGACTAATCTAATTAATTTCTCTCGAAATCTAATTAAACCTCATGATCTAAGAAATAGGTGATCAATCTATTCTTAGCATTTAGAACATGATAATTCAAACGATCCGATTGAATAAAAGAGTAAGAGCTTGAAATGAATTCAATTAAATCATGTTAAGTTCCATTCTTCTCTAGAACGAAATATAAGACTACTCCATAATAAAAATAGAAAACATTATAAAGAAGAAACTATTTTTTATTATAAAAGAAAAGGAATTACAAAAACTAAAACTACTACTTTCACTACACTCCGAAGCCAAGAGATGAGAT